>OMKZ01028036.1:40991-66148 GCA_900302535.1 Neoniphon sammara
TCAGTAATTTTGTTATTAATTTTATTTCACATATTTTGGAGTGCTTTTATTGTTTTTGTATTATTATCTTTACTAAGCTGTACCTTATGCTGCTAATGACAACCCATCTATCTATCTATCTATCTATCTATCTATCTATCTATCTATCTATCTATCTATCTATCTATCTATCTATTTATGTTTTAGGTCCTTAAATTAAGATATCAAGAGTATGGTGGTGTGTCTGTGTTTCACATTTCAAAAAGTCAATACACATTTTTGGCAGCATTATAAAAATTACTTCATCTCAGTCTGTCCAAATACCTCTGAGATGAGAAAGTGAGAAAACCTCATATTTCATATCTCATAGAATGTGAAATATTTGTGTATGTACAAGAACTTCATAGCAACTATCAAAACTGCCCCATTCGACATCCAAGATGATAAGTGTGAAGGTTCAAAACATGAAAAATAGAACAGAATTCAATATTGATCACTTTTATTTTGATATCAAAATACATTCAGAAAACTTTAGGTGTTGTCTGCTTGTATGAAGAGCCATGTAAATAAATCTGAGCATAAAACCACGTCTCCAAGCCCATGTTTTGAATGTCATGGCTCCCCTTTTTGGATGTTTGGGTTACAGATATGGCCTTTAGCTTCCTTTGTTCCCCACAGCTTCCTTCCTGTGTCGTTATTATGCATGTTAAGCAAGTTTAACCACGGTTTGGCAAACGACCGAGTATCAGAATGGACGATTGTCAGAAAGGTCAGCATCACGGCAAATACAGCAAGGACACGTGTGGCCAAGTCACTCATATATCCCGAAGCTTTCATCTACCTACTCTAATGCATCATATGTTAATCTACATTTAAAGATGACATGAAACTTTAATCATCCGTGTGGGGAAAGTGCATCGGCAAATAACTGGATAAGGCAGAGAAAATAAAGAATATAGACAAACAATGTAGTATATATACAATTAGATGTTTGGACATATTTAATGTGACTGCAGAAGCAGAAGTACAAAAAAGCAGCAGCAGAAAAAATAGTACCATTAGTAGTGGCGGTAATAGTTGTAGCAGGAGTAGCAGTGGCAGTATAAATAGTGTTGCATATTACAGCTGCTGCACTAATACCAGTGCAGTATTACTTGTAGTACTAATAACAGTAGCAATTATAGTAATGGTGCTAATGGTAGTAGCTGTAGTAAGTAGTAGTATCAGCTGTGGTAGTAGTAACAATAACAATATTAATAGTAGTAGAGGTAGTGGTTGTTGGTGCAGTGATGGTGATATCAGGGCCATAGCAGTAGCAGTAGTAGCAGCAGTGGGAGTGTAAATAGTAGTAGTGTAGTAGCAGTAGTATAACAAATAGCAGCTGAAGAAAGAAATACCACCAATCTAATTGTATGGCAACAGGCAATTGGTTACTTGAAAACTAGTAGTACTTGAAGTACTAGTAGGAGAGGTAATAGTAATTTTAATAAAAGTATTGTAGTAAGAATAGAGGGAATTGTCGGCACAGTTGTAGTTGTAATAGTATAATAGCAATAGTAATAGCAGCAGCAGCAGTAGTAGTAGTAGTGGTTGATATTGTTATTGTCATAACAATAGTAATAGCTGTAGTGGTAGTGATAACTGTAGTAGTAATAGTAGTGTTATTAAAAGTATTAGTGGTATCAGTAGTTGTAGTGGTGGTGGTTTCAGTAGCAGTATGACATTCATGATATACAGCATGTATGTGCTGTATATCTCTATATGCTGCATTTGTTCCAGTTAGAGAACAGGGTTTAGAATGTGATCAGGCTAAATCTTCAGCAGCTGAGAGGTCTGACAACTAAAACCATGATACAGTTGACCCACAGAAACTGAAAATATGAACATGTACTACAGCAGCACGCTTCAAATGACTCCTCACCTCGGCTTTTGTCATAAAATCTGCCCCTTCCTTTTTTTCTCTCACCTGTCCCTCTCCCTCTGTCTAATAAAGCATTGACCAGAGGGGAGAAACCGAGAGTCCCATGTTCCTCTGCATCCTCACTACCCTGCAGGTAACTAATTGTAATAAGTCCATTTCCATATGTAACGCTCACAATTCTGTATAAGTGCTCAATTTGAACTCACTTATTACCCTTTAAAATGGACAACATTTTATTCCAACTTTGTGGTCTCAATCTTTTTTCAAGAATGTTACTTTTTTCAAACCCTGAGCTTATTCTGGAACAAAACTTGTCAGTTTTGGTGATGTGAAACCAGCAGCCGGCGCAGTAGCCCAGACCAACCGGCTGATATTCATTTCCCTCACCACACTAAATCAGGAAGCCTTTGTCAGATTAGGTGATTGATATCTTCTCAAACACACACGTAGACATGCAGCCATGATGCTGTGATGCCACACACAGTCTTGTATCTTGTTTACCTTAAACTGAAGTTACTTCCTAAATGTACGGGCTTCCTGCATGAAAACACAAACCTTTCCATGTGAAGGACACCCTTGGCTACAAACTCCAATTCAATGACTTAAAGTTCAACATGTGATCAGATTTTTGTCATTCAATGTGACAGAAAAGCATGACTCTCTGCACTGGGAAGATGCGATTTAAATTCACGGTCCTATACATCATCTTGTTGTCTTGTAGTGAGATAAATATTACTAAAATAAAGTTTTCCACTAATTTTTCTGGGGCAAAAATGTATGAACTGATGCATAACATCTAATAATAAACACTACACTCTCCTCAGTTGACTTATCTGGTGCAAAACAGAATATTTGCTGCAACTTTATATATTAATAATATAATACTAGCAACTTTTAACATAAAAACAACTAATTTTGGCCTCAATTCCTTGTTAGTTTTAATATAGTTCTTTATGGAAGAGATCAGTAGCCTACAACAATACAATGAACAGATACACAACCACAAACAGGTACTGGTGTGTATTGGTGTGTATGTCTGTGCATAGGAATGCATACAAGTGGGCATACTGAGCCCACTGCTAGAATGTCTAATTGTGTTATTGTAGTGCACATTAATGAGTTTTTAATTATCTTCACCTTTACTGGAAATGGAGCAAAATATTATATTAAAAAGCCAACTAAAACCCTGCCTAGATATCCTGAAGTCATCCTGCCACAAAAATAAATAAATAAATAAATAAATAAATTTTTAAGGGTTGTTTTGTTTCTGGAGCCTGTACCCCTAAAATGTGTGTGTGTCCCAGTGTGTAAAGAGGTTCTGCAACACACATCCTAAATTAGCAGTTTCCAGTCCAACCTGCTCTTCAAAAATGAACCTTTTGAGCAGCAGCAGCACAATAAATGACCTGAATAGATGATCCGAGTCTATATAATGAACGTTTGTGACGGGCTTACCTCTATGGGAGTTAAAAACCACTGTATTCCTGAAGTGCAGTCCTGCAGTCTGTGAGCTGGTTGTGTGTGACGGTGTATCCTACCACAGTCAGCGAGCTGGGCTGGAAAAGAAGAGGCGAGGCTGAGCCGTCCTGATAAAGAGTGACTGCAGCCTGGTGTGACATCACAGGCTATCAATAGGCAGATAGAGGGGAGACCCACAGTGCAATGGGGAATACTGAGTATCAGATTGGCTTTGGCAAGTAAAGAAAAAAAAGTTCTTGGTTTATAACAGATTCCTCACCTGTCATTTACTTTTAATTTAATATCCTGGGTGCTGCCTTTGATGGGTCTGGGTTATACAAATCACAAGCAGCATATCTTATTTTAGTGATTTTACTGCTATTGTATTTATTTTGAAACTTGCCACTTTAATAATTTTTAAATTGTTTAAAATGTATTTTTGAAAATGACTTTGAGTACATGAAGTCATTTTCAAAATAAATAAAAAGAAAGAAAAATGACTTCTTTAGGCTTATGAGATTTGAATGTTTATTGTTGCCATTAGTAATGAGTAAATGCATGGTGTGTATATGGAGGGTATATGTGTAGATGTAGACTTAACTGTGCTGTTAAGCATACAATCTCCTGTCTTGTGTCCTGAGCACACTGAGTAAAACTTCAAGCAACCTATAATGATACAGCAAAATATTGAATCTTGGGTGTTCTGACCATAAGCTCTATTTGATTCCAGAATATTTCTCTGTCTGGTAAATTATGATGAGATGGGATCAAACTGGAGGAGGGTTCAGTAATTCTACCAACTACATCCTTGTAGTGAATAAAGGAGGGAAATGGACCAATCAGCAGCCCGGAGCTTCTGCTGCTAGGCGATAGCGCGCTCTCCTGGTCGCAAAACGCCATGACAACAGCCAGATTACCATGGCTACAGCGTCCGTCTGCTCTCTGTCAAAGCAGCTAAAGTTAGTTTGTCTGGTCGATTCATTGACAACGACAGGTAATTTTGGGGAAGTCGGGTCCTTGAAAGATGAATTTATCAAACTCAATTTCCAGATATAGCTTCAGCTGTTGTAATGGTTCGCTTTTGGTATTAAATTTGGCAGCTAATTGTTAGCACGCCAGTGTCGCCAGCAGTCACATCAACGAACAGGTGTTGGTAGCCTCATTAATTTAAGATAGTTAGCTAATTTAAACTGGAAATGCACCTTAACTGTCGTTTAATATGTCAAATTTGAGTTAGTCACGCCTATTGCTGTAGATACACGGTTAAAAACACATTTGTAAAGCAAAAAATAAGTCAATTTCAGTTAATTGAGTTTAAGTCTGACTGTGGCAAAAAGTAAACAAGAACTTAACTTCCTGATAACGTTAGCTAATATTTATGTGGTTTTATTGTAGTTTTCAGTGTATTGCTTCATGTGGGATTAGTCTCGGCTATTATTGGCCCAGATAACCTACAATAATTTGAGAATATATAGGCTTTAGTGAATGTAGACTATAAAATACCAGGAGCACTGTGGTCGTGAAGGATACTGGCAAGGTCAGTCCAGATAGATAAAAGGCATTATTTCTATAGCAGTCATAAAAGAGATGTAGATATAGAGATGGAGAGGAAGATTTTTAAGATTGGAGGGCAAAAGGGATTGCAACTAAGTATCAGGAAGATATACTAATTGTATTGCACTTTCAATTTCAAAAAAATAAAGATGTCTAAATGTTGATTGTAACTTAAGGGCCCATTTAGATGTTTATATATGTACCAAAACATTTCTAAACCTGACAAAACACATGCCACTTGATTAAAACTTAAACCAAAGCATCATTACATTGGTGCTCCCAGTGGTACTAAACTTCTAACCCCGCTGCATTGTTTTCAAACTTCTATGCTTGAATCTAAAAGCATTGATTCAATCGTACATGGTAACACATCTTTAATTAATATCTTCAGGATGTTCAGGCAAACTTTGTGGAGGAACATGGTCAGTGACGCAGTGAGTTTCCACCAGGATGAAGCCCTCAGCACAACCATATTTCTTCTCAAAGCCTTTGGCCCGACAGGATTTCTGCTGAAAGAGGAGGGAGAGGCCAAAAACTTCAAGGTAATTGCCTGTGTTTTTGGATCATGGTGAAAGTTGTTGCCTGAGAAACGACACTGAACTATTTAAAAACAAAAATTTGCTCTATCCTGGTTTGAGTCACCTTCTCCAACCTATAGGGTGTCTTACCTTCCATCAGTTAGCTTACAACCCGGATATCCTACATCGTGTAACTCACAGTTTCCTTTTGTGGACAGATAAAAACCCCCCAAAATGTATCATTTACCATACAGAAAGTGATTTGCATTCATGTTTGGTCATGTTATTCTTCACAGGTGTGCTTGGGCGACCCACACACTTGCACTTGTCCGGTCTTCCACAGGGAAAGGGAGCCATGCAAACACATCTGCTGGTATCTCTGAAAACACACACACACACACACACCAAAGATTGCACACTAGATGGCTGTGGTCAAATAGTCCGATTCTTCAAAGACACATTCCAGCAATATTTCTTTTATTCTGATGCATATGCAGCACTTTGAAGAGAACATTTCAGACTGTACACATCTGTTAAAATCATTTTATAAAAGCTAGAATCCCCTCTGTAATTACAAGTGCAGATACTTTTATAGCCACACACTGACAGCTTGAAATATATCCCTTATATTTCTCTGCCTCCAGTTCTTGTCATTTCTAAAGAAACAAAAGCATTTTTAGAGGGGAATTTAGCAGAAACTGGCTTACAACTCTACAGGAGAACTATTCCAGGCACTTAGCTTCAGCTGAAATGTGTAGATGTGTTCACATTACAAGAAACTTAAGAAGAGAAGTTCATTGTCATGTGCTGGCCAGCTGTGGTATTAAAACCAAAGAAAAGGGTATTAAACTTGGAATTTCTGCTTGCTTGTTTGTCTGAAGAAGCTAATGACACAATTTAGGTTTGAATCGTATCTCAACCCCAGCCCGAAAGAACCACCACTAATCTGCCTCCATTTCATTACAGGGTTTTAATGAGGAAATTCAGACTTCCCAGAGAGCATGAATGTAAGTTAAAATGATGAATTCTTAACCCTTATTTATTCATTTATTTATTTTTAACTAAGTGAATTTTTTTCAGTCCAGTTACTTTGTCATCTAATGTAATGCATATTCGCAGATCTCCAAAATTTCACTTTTGCTTTAATTCTTGCAGTCATGATTTGATTGTTTTATGACAAACACGTTAAATAAATGAGTTTCTTGTGATGCGTTTTGGAAAGCACCAATAAAAAAATGGTCTAAATAAATTCCTGCAAAGCTTCTTTATCTTCAAAGATTCTATAATACATCAAATAAAAATCCACAAAAATCCAAATACATTCCAAATAAATCCACAGTGTTGGTGACTGGCTTTATCAGATACTGGACAAATACCCTGGTGTCTGGAGAATCGCCTCAAAGTAGGAATTTTTGGGCTCAAGGTCACTGTGAGTGTGTTTGGTAGTTTTGAACAGCTGAGCAAGCCAAAATACTCCTCGATCAACATTTGTCAACTTCAAATAATGGTCACTGAAAAATCAGCATGTATTAACCATGGGCAAATTTGTTGCAGCGTGGTCATTTTTTAAGGCCTGACCCACCTGCTGCATGTGTAGGCCTGTTTAGACGCAATGTTTAAAAATAACTTTCTGCTCCAGACTGCTTCCAGCAGGGCCTTGTGGAGAGACAAATCTTGGAAGTCCTCCATGGTTTACACCAGACCAAGACCTCCCAGACGGAAAACGGCCCCCACACTTCTTCTGAGTCCCCGAACCAGCCACGCCCGGGCCAGGAGGATGGAAGTGTCTGCCAGAAAGTGATCCAACTCCAGGATGTGTGTCCCATCTGTCAGGAGGAGCTGCTGGAGAAACAGCTGCCTGTGTCTTACTGCAGGTGTGTGGCAGGGGTGGAGGAGGAGGGGGGTTCAGACTGTTATTGTTTCATTATGTTAATGCTGTAGGATGATTTAATGTTTCTAGTCAACTTATGATGCACTGCTGGCCTGAACATGACCCTGTGCAGCAGTGTAAGTCCTGCTACATCCAGCTGTAATGGTGAACATCAGTGACTTACATATATGATACAAACTTTGTCTGTTTTTGTAATTTTTTAATCACAAAATGTTTTTTGACGTTTTGTTCTAACATTGACAAAGAAATTAAGCAGAAAAGATTGTCCACATGGATTAGAATAATCAGAATTTTGGTTGCACAGGCAGCTTTCTTCAAGGTTACCATGTGTCATGGAATTTCTGGAAAAATCTGTTCCAGACAGGGAAAGTCAGGGAATTTAATAAATTCTTGGTATGTCATGGAATTTTCCCAGTCCCTTTAATGTAAAATTGTATTTGGTGTATGTTCACTTCCCTCACAGAATAAAACAAAGTAATGAATTTTAATAAGACAAGGGAAAAAAACAAATGCATGTATAAAAAGGTCAGGACAATTGAACAGTTTTGTCATGAAAGTCAGGCCATTTTACAAAAACACAGAGTGGGAACCCAGTTCTCTATTCTCAGCTGTCGTCTCCCTCAGGTTCGGCTGTGGCAACAATGTCCACATCTCCTGCATGAAAGTGTGGGCGGATCACCAGGAGCTCTCAGACAAGGATGTGATGGTGAAGTGCCCCCTCTGCAGGGAGGACTTCAGCTCTCTGAAGTCACTGCAGGAGCAGGTGAAGAATGCAGCCAAGTTGTACACCGCCGCTGAGCGAGAGAAACCCGACAGACATCTGGGAGTTCTCTGTCACAACTGCCGCGTCTGCCCTGTCACTGGCATGTGCTTCAAGTAAGCTGGTGGTAGTGATAATTGGGTTCTCGAAAGCTGTAGAGAAGAGAAGGAATGCATTTTCTTTCCTCCACACATCCTGGAATCACAAAAGTCATCAGTGTAGATATTTGAAATGTGGTTATTTATAAAACAGTCTACCCCGATGCATTTAAACACATTCATCTGTTGTCTAGTAGAACTATATTGACTTGTTAGGTTGTCTTGTGTGACTGAGCTTGCGTTGTCTTGTTACCCATAATTCTCTAATTCAAATATTGTCCTTTTGTCTTGAAACATCACTATTTTGTTCCTGTTTTTGTACAGATGCGTTGTGTGCAGTTACTACTACCTGTGTGAGGACTGCTCTAAGAAGGGCTGCCACTCACAGCATCAGTTTGCTTCAAAAACGGTACGCAAATCAGGTTTAGTCTTGAAGTTCTTACTCATTGTCACTTAAAACATCACTGCCCAACACACTTTCCCTCAGGTTAACCCAAGTGGAATAAGGCCTTTGTGAAGTGTTACCCTTTTCAGAATTGATGAATGGGCTTTTCCAAAAATCTGAAACTAGAAATTCCATTCTGAGCAGCTTGATAAATACTAATATGTCAATAGTAAAATAAAAACCTTAAACCTGAGACAGAAAAGGAGAGAGAAGTGGTGCCACGTGGGCAAGGGCCTGACTGAGGAAGCAAGACGGGCGACATCTCAGGCAGCAAATGACAGGTAACCAAACATCCAAATCACCCAGTTCATGTTAAATAATTGATTGTACATAATGAAGATGATTAGGTTCAGTCTCTGAGCACATATAGTTTCACAGGGCATGAACAGCTTTTGCTGATTCATTGAAAATTTGTGTTCTTTTTTCATTACAGTATATGTAATGTATGCTACTGCCATTTTACCTATGAGAACCTTGACAGTGATTTTGGAATAACAGATCTCTGTATTATGCAAATTAACTCGTTACTCTTATCTCCATCCTCAGCATTGTTCCCGATGTTGGGGGCCCTCTGCCAGAGCACGTGTTGGGCTGTCTGCCTGCAGTCAGGGTGAGGCCTGGTTCACGGCTCCTGGATTCAGGACAGCAGTGTCGCATCTGTCTCCAGAGCTTCACCCTGGGCCAGAGAGTCCGAACCCTGCCCTGCCATCACAAGGTAAAGACACACTGCCGACTCGGACATATATTGCAAGAACCCCTTAAAGCTAAGGCAATGTAAGGACCTGAAGGAGTAGAAATTTATACACAATGCTAATGCGCACACAAAATAGCAGAAAAAAAAATAACAATGTAAAAAAATTTATTATATAGAGTGCCTCTCTCTCCCTCCCCCTTCACTTGTACAAACACACACACACACACACACACACACTTCAGTTCCACACAGACTGTGTGGACAGGATCCTGCGGAAGTCAAACTCCTGCCCCTTGGACGGCTCTGTCATTTACAATCCCCTGACTTGGAGCTCCAGTGAGAGGAAGACGACCTCGAAACTGGCCTCCTGCCCTTCCAGTGACCGCGCCAAGCCACCAGAGAATAACATGGAGGATCTGTTTATACCAGGAGTGCCGCTGCTGCCCTCACATGGTGCTCTTGACTCAGAGGTGTTGAAATGCTCCTCGATACCTTTAAGTGTCCCACAAAATCGAATGACTGAAAGTTTACAAGGCTTATGCATTAATGCAGCGGACATTGTGACTAAAGAAGGAAAAAGAGAGTTCCAGAAAGCTCAAACTCTTGACAGCTTTGTTTTTCCCAAAAGGAATTTTTCCATTGACCAGCAAAGTAAATGTGACTCAGGTGACACACAGAGCGCCCGCGCACATTCCTCTAAACACGCACTGGTGCGACGCAGGGATGCCTCTTCTCGTAAATTTACAGCAGTGGCAAAAGTCGGAGAACAAGCACTTGGAAATCTTTTTGTTGGTTCAAGGAGACCAGAACCAGATCCCACAGCTGTGGTGGCCTTTCCCGCCTGGAGAACAAGGCTGCAGCCCAAACCAAGAGCCACAGTGACCCGCCAAAACACAAACAACAGACACACTTCACAGCTGAGCTTGACTGGCGTTTTGATAAACACCCAGCACCAGAGGAGGAAAGAGTCATAAAAATCATTGTAACCTTTAACTTTTGTTAAGACTTGACCTTAAAATGGTTTTATTCCAATAATGTAGTTTCTTGTGTTTCAACCGTTTGGTGAAGTATTATAAGTACTTATATGCTCTTGAACACACAGTGAATATCTTATTATATTACTCTGTACTTACTTTTGTTTTCTCACACTGTAGCTTAATACAATGAAATAAAGCCATTGTGAAGCCATTTTAGAATTTGAGAAATATTGTTTTTGTTTTCCACTGTTTCTGTTTATGGTGTCAGATTGCTAAAATTAAATGTGTATAAAATGCAGTATATACCTGGAAGTGCTTGAATGAGAAAGCTTGTGAGCTTGTGTTGGTATCAAGTGAGTTTTATTAATTTAGTGCACAAAAAGGCAAGACTAAAAACACTACCATCATTACAGAGGTAAACACAAGAGTTGCCCATTTTGGAAGAAAGAAAGCCCATACGGATCAATGGCTAGACACAAGAGGAGTACACTAGAGAACACATTGAAATCAATACAATTACATTCAGCGAAATCACTTGAAAATGGGAGCAACGGTAGGCTTGTTTTTGTTTCTTCAAGAATCATCATCACAAACTTGACGTATCCTTACAGTGCTGTTTTAGCTGGAATATATTTTAAAGCTGATTGCTAGCAAGAGGAAGTTTTAAATCATTTGTAAGCATACTGAATGACTAAGTGCTCAATTTTTTGCTACATTTAGAATTACAAAGCTCTGGCATGTTGAGGCTTTTTTTTTTTTTTTTACACTCCGATGAGAAGACACTCCCTCTTTAGGCCAACATCAAAGTAATTCATATCAGTAAAATGCACTCTGTGATAGAGTGACAATGGCTCAAAAACCCAGTTATTTGACAAACTTGAGCACACTGATGCGTCTCTCAAGCCCTTCCTTTTAGACGGAAAAGGAGCACAGAATCAGCACAAATTAAACCACGTCACATTCTACATAAAATGCTGCTTGACTATGTACATAAAAAAAGACATTTACAGTATGTATGTAGCTTTAATACTGAGCCTCATACATACAAAGGTTCATGTGAAAAAATGAGTTAATTTTTTTTAAGAAAACAGTACCATGACGGAAGACTAAATATGGCAAAATTCTTTCTATTTCAAATTTTAATGTAGGGTAAATATTGCTAGAGGGAACATTTTCTGGATTCTGGAGTCATTGGCAGTGTGTGTTTTGCAAAACTCCATCAACTTAATATAATTTGCATGAATGCTTTTTTAGTTTTGAGTATTTCACACTGTACTTTTGTCATGGTTGTAGTATCTACATAGTGAAAATTTTATACAGCTTTTGTTTATGCTGTGTGCCAGTGTAACAAAGCGGCACAATTAAAGTGTTGTGTGCTTCATTGGACTTGAGGACAACAGTCATTACATCGATCAGTAGAAGAGAGATTTATGGAAAGGCAGACTCAGAGATGTGACTTCATTGTTCAATATTTTTTACTTGGGTAGAATACTCTTCAGTGTAGATATTAGGAATTCAGGCTTATTTAAAACCCCAGAATGACCACTCTATGGACCACACATACTCAGCACCACTATTTTGAAAAACGTGTTTAAAATTTTTCCTCGTCTTCATACTTATCTTAAAACAAGGATAAGCATATCTAAACTTTTACTTCATTGTGTGATCATGCTGATCAGAGTGTTTGCTCTAATAAATATTACAAACTGGGAGAATACAAATAGTGAGAGCAGCTCTCCAAGGCAGGTAGTGTTGGAGGTTTAATGCTCTTGAACCAATATGATGTTCATGCTAAAAAGGTAAAAAGTTCTTCCAAAGTGAAATAAGCATTTGTTTAAAATTACTAAGTTACAGGATGACTCATAAAAACGTGAAACTAAAGGTTTGTAATTTTTTAGATTGTAGCTAGAATGAGAATACCTCTGTTCTGACATCATAATACTTTGTTGAGAAAATATTTGTAGGGGAAAATATATGACAAGTTGTCTAGTTATTAAAAATATTGCATGACCCAGAGATAAGCAAAGCAGAGGGTGGTTGGCGTTCTTGGAAAGCAAAGTATAATATACAGAAAATTAATACATTAGAGCCATGCACTTATCTGAAATTAATCAATACCCTTACAACCAGTGAGAAATGACTAACCTAACCCTAACCCTTCACTCAAGCGGTAACATAAACCAGTTTTACAATGTCATTTAAGACAAGCAATCTGATTGGTCAGAGACATTTCCAACCACTCTGATTTATTTCTAAAAAGCTTAGCTGGCCATGCTTTATTTGTTGCTGTGCCAACTCTTGTGTTAACCAGGGAGGTAGTTAGCGAACTTTTACTTTTTATCTCTCTGTATTTACTGTATATTACTTTGAAAAATCCTTTCAGTCAGTACACATGCGTTTTCCATTGTATGAAAGCCATAATACCCTCAAAGATGTTCCTTTCTGGGATTACGGATGCTTGGTGCGACACTATCACATCACTGTCATACCCATAATCACATTAATGAATGCCCTTTAGAGGAATTATTTCTATTGTTTTGAAGCAACTTAGTTACTGTACACTTATGACATCACAACACTGAGTCTCCTTTCAAGAATAGACAGTGAAAATGAATCATTCAAACACCAAGCTATCTAACAGCTACAATGAAGTAATGTGTTGTCTGCCTTGTTTCAGTTCTACAGTAAAATGACAAAAATATTCATACACACACAATGAAACATTCATGTTCATGCATTCTAAAATAACTCTAGGCTCTATGACTTGAATATCAGGTGTGATAACTTCAAAATGGCAGCTGAGCTTTAGAATGTACATCAGGGTCTTTTTTTTTTCTTTTAAATCTTTTTCCAAAATCCATCGAGGTCCAGGGTTGGAGTCGATCACAGTCGGAAAGTTGAAGATGCAAAATTCAATAAAAGAGAACTTTTGATTCACAATCAGTTCTCAATCGATTGTATATGATAAAGCATGTTATGGCATGAGTTATTTCTACTTTTAAATGTTAGTATTCCACTTTTTGAATTGATAGTGAGCTGATCCCAACAATGGTACAACCAGAAAACTTCAAGGACCCGAGATTCTCTTGTCAAGCAGAGAGAGGCAGTATGGCCAAAACCAGATTTAAGCTCTGTGAACAGGGAAGGCTCCTATGTATTTATTTTTTTTACAGGAGGCAATAATGGTGAGGATAAGTGCACTACACATAAACCTGTATCCGTGTCCATCCTGCAAGCTCACCAGATTTAGCTAAATAGAGACTAATACTGTGCCTTCTATCATCATATTTAATGATTACAGGCAGAAACAAGGCACCCTCTATAATGCCGTTACCGGGGGCTATCACAACGGGCACTTTGATGTGAACAATCAGGCTGGTGATCTTCAGTTCAGGGAGAATGAGAGAACATGGTGCACAAACACATCTACAGCAGCTACATAACGCTTCAACGTGACATAGATCCTGCGTTTGTACTTGAGCTAGCTTATGCATTCTTTGGCAAGGTTGTACAATCACATAACCCAACAACAATGCCTATGTGAGCGCGAGTAAAAACTTAACATTGCATCAGCTCCCAGATCACTCACTCACCACTGACGCCACCATGTAATGAAAATAGCTCAATGTGGGTTAAATGGGTAATGGGTAAATTAAGCACTGATGGAAAAAGAATATGTGTCTCAGTTCGGTGAGCCATGCTCTAACTTCGCTTGGTCAAAGGTCTTCCCTCGCGGACATGCTTGGCACTCCTCTTCTCTGTCCTCCCCTTCTCCCTTACCTTCCTCAGGCGACGTGGAGGCGGTGTACCTCTCGATTCGCTGTCCTCCTGAGCGCTGGACGTATCCATACCGTCTCGCTCCTCGGGAATATTGGGGATGGCCCCACTGCTCCCGTCTAGAATGTTCCTCAGGGAAGGGTCCTCCGGCGTACATGTAGCTGTGGTGCCGCTCTCACTGCTGCTCAGGTCCTGCTCTTCAACGTAGCGCCCTCCTCGGCTGTGGTGCGGGAGTGATGAGGCCCTGATCGAAGGCCTGTCCCGCTCTGCCTCACGGATGTTCTGCTGAGGCTCATTCATGTCCACCCCGGAGTCCAGGCTGGTGTCGTTGCTGCTAGGCGGACGGTGGCGGCTCTGGAGCTCAATGATCGAGTGGCGTACCTGCGCAGCTGGCTTCCCATCTAGGGAAACGAACCAAGCCCTGGGGTGGGACGAGGAGGACTTGCCACGAGTCAGCTCAAGCAAGGTGCGCTCTGAGATCCCCTGTAGCTCGCTGGGAACACCATGCCCACTGCTGAAGGCCTCCATGCCAGCTGCCTCATTTAGAGTCCCAGGCACAGAGACAGAGGATTCGAGGAGGTTACTGTAGCGTCCCCACACTCCAGCATTGGGGACTTGGCCTTGTGGAGGAGTCTCCAGAGGCTGCGGCTCATCTTGGCTGCTCTGCTGCAGACTGCTTCCAGCTTGGGAGTGGTGGTGAGGGACTTTGGGAAGAGTCTGTGTGTAGCTGTCTTTACTAGCCGGCTCTGAGTGAGAATCATACTCTCCTCCATTACGGGGGAAGGTAGCAGACTTGCAGCCTGATAGCTGCTGCTCCTGAGCACTGAAAAGCTCTGGGGCTTGAATGATGGCCACTGGCTGGTTGTAGATATGAACCAGCTTGTCTTGGAAGAAGGTGTCAGAGTTCATGTTGGCCCGGTTCTGTTCTGACTTCTCCCGAAGCCGAGCCACCTCTTCACTGTTGATGTAGTGAGGCTGTGGCTGGGAACCCTTGATCCGATCTGGAGCCATGTTCTCATACAGAGGAGCCGCTGGGCGACTCCCTGGGTCCTCCACGTAGATGTTGTAGTTTGCTTTGTGCCTCGGCGTAGAAGAGGGTTCACATTGGACACTGCGTGAGGCCAGGCTGTGATCACCGGCGTGGAACAACAAACCCTCTTCCATGTGGGTGGAGGTGGTCTGGTCCTTTTTGAGAACCGCCAGTTTGGAAAAGCGTGCTCTTCTCCTCCTGGGCTCTCGATAAGAACCTCTGTGTAATGGAGAAACAATATTTAATCAAGACAGAATGTAGTTCTATGGGCTGCTTTCTAAAAATGTTGGTCCAAAATGAATACCTTGTCATATTCAAGTTTAGACGTCAAGTTATTTTTCCTCACCAGACACTTTCATTTGCCTTAAGTCCCTTTTAAAAAGGGGCTTTGTGAATGCATGGTAGCATTCATTAGGTATTTAATTAATCAGAATTTCCACCCACCTTCCTAATGATCAAATAAGCTTAGTTAGAAAAAAATCCATCAAATTTACTGTACTCTTTGTGTTGTATAGTCATGGATGGCCCTCACAGATCCCTTTATGTAAGAATATTTTTGTAAGTGATTAATTGTGAGCAATATGTAATCCCACAGGAAATTCTAGGACAAACGCATACCATTTGAGTTAAATACAAATGATGCTGTTACACAAATTTGCAGATGTACTAAAGACAGCAGAATTAACCTCTAAAGAAAACCTTCATGAGGATTTCAATTGTTGGCAGTTCCATTGACCTTGTTGCAATTAATCTAGCAGACAGTGTATGAAAATATTATACATGCAGTACATGAAAATGTCTAGGCTATGTTGTATTATCACAGACGCGGGCCCACATATCTCTCAGGTATTGGATATCTACACAAATTCTGAAAGCTAATGAATGTAATTTGATTTCAATACAACACGCAAGGTGGAATCAAAGGCTATAGAAATGTCCTCTAACAGGATAAACAAAATGTATAACCGAATTTGGCATACTGTATGACTTGTAATTTTACTGCGATGATTCCTTACCCGCAGTGACACAGCAGCACGGAAAGAAATCCAATCACTATAGCCAGCGTTCCTCCCAGTATTCCCATCAGCAGGTAGGTATGGTACGACAGGAAATCCATGGAGTTTGCATGTCCTATGAAGTCTAGATGGACAGAGTTATGAATAGACAATGCATAGATATTTTTTAAATACAAAGTTAACACAAAAAGTGCTTACATAAAGCTGAAACCTACAAAAATGAACCCCTCATATAGTTTTTCCAATGTTGTTATACCGTTTGACGAAGGCAGGGGGGCAGCAAGCCAGTAGCCCAGATGTGAAGCTGTGTAGGTCCAGACCAGGCCATCACCAACCATTTTCACTATTCCTAGACCCTGATTATCCCAGGCACCTTCAAATAGAAAATTATGCAGTTTTTCATTATTGTGCATCACAATATCAGTCAATAAATCAATCAGTGCACGTAATGTACGCTATGGAAGCCTAAACCAATTATTGAGTACTTTGTCAAATATTTTAGCAACAATACCCAAGAGGGCAAGAACATCCTTAAGGTTATTTTGACTTTAGCACAACAGTTACCAAGGCATACTGTGTTTTCTCCAAAGCATACATATTTGAGAATGTGAAATAATAGAAAGAATAGAAATAACCAACTAGCACCTCTGTTATTTTTCGTTTTGTGTTATCAATCATTTTGTAAAAAGCTGCAAATCATGGATATCTCCAAATGTGTTGGTACCCTTCGTATTGAACATATTCAGTTGCTCGTCTGAAATGTATTTTTCCTACCGGTCTTGTTGTTGAAAGCCCAGGCGGGCACTGTGTCAGAAGGCCTGAGGTTGGTGGTGTGTCCCAGGGGCAAGCTGATTTGGATGGGCCCTCGAACCTGCAGCTCCTCACTGCCAGAGTACAGCAGGGCACAAATGGCCGCCACCGGCTTCAAATCGATGCTTCTGTACACTGCAAACACAAGGACGACAGTGAGAGGAGCAGGTGATCTGAGGCATTTTAAATGGTAAAGTCAATTCTTTATTTCAAAGATCGCCTTGTAGCTGACAATGATGTGGTATCAAAAGTGAAGTGGTTCAGGTTTACGCAGACTGCAAAAAAATACTGTAAAGAAATACTATCCTTGTGTCAAGAAAATTCTTGAAATAAGTGAAACTGTTGGTGAACATGACAATATCTGACCCAATTGGCATTTGATTTACATTGATATTTTAACTTAATAAAAAATTACTCAAACTCAAAACTAGATTAGATTAAATGACTTATTAAGATGGATCCCTTTCAAAATGAGTCTGACTACAGCCTTTGCAACTTTAGCTAAACGTCTGTGCTCTTTTTTACCTTCTCTTTTTTATATTTTTTTAATTTGAGAACACATGGAGTAATAGCTGAATATGAACATCGGTCCAAATGTTTGCCTTCGCTTCATTTTGTTATGCCAGGCTTTCCAAACTGAGATTGGCATCTGTCTACTCATATCCATAAACCTTTTTTTAGGTTGTTTCATACTGTTGAATCAGATTATAGTCTTACTCATAACAAATCTCACTGCCATACACTTCGACGTGGACTGAGAGGTTTTCAGGTTTTGGTGTGGTTATTTGGGGACAACTGAGTTTGAACGGCAGTGTTCTCACCTGCCCAAAGATCAGACAAGTCGCTTCAAACATGCTGGGTGTAAACTAATCCCTTATGAAAGCTCACCTGATTTGGTGCTGATGATGCCTGGAGTGCAGTTGACACAGTCCCTTGCTAGGTGGTGCTGTGGCACAGTCAAGTAAGCTGTCACCGAGGAGATGTTGGTCTTCTCATCCAGGGTGAGGAGGTTCTTGGGGAATTTAATGCTGGGCTGGAAGGAGTTATCTGTGAAAACATTAAACATGTAGTTGTTAATCTGCAGTGAGAGGACAGGAAGTACAGAAGAGAAGTGCTTTGGTGGTGCTTGTTGGTTATGTAGTTTTGTTCTGAGGTCCAGTAGACAAGAAAACCAAAGCGCTCTTTACTTTATACTAAAAATGTCTTTGTTAATCTTGTATATTTTTTCAAATGTGGTTGTGTTTTGGCTACATGACTTGCTCAGAGAATACCAGCAACTCAATCACAGGCATATAGAGTAAAGAAAAGACTAGGAGATTTAATTGACTGATAGGGACGAAAACAGAACGTTAAATTCAATTTGTTTTAAATCTGCATGTGGATTTTTGTCATGTGCTCATATTTCAGTGAAAGAATACAGTAGATCTGTGTGCAGTTATCCTGTTTTCCTCTACGTAACAGCACAACAGTCAGTCCTTTTTGTTTTCTTCTGGAACAAAAATAGGAGCAGAAGGATGGGTTGAAGTCAGGACTGAGGTAAAGTCACTTTCAACTTAATTCAAAAAGTGAGTTTCTTCAATATAAAAAAAGAAATACTTTAGTTATTAAAGTTTCTTATCCATCTCTCATCTTTCTAATGAATCACACTCTCTCACACAGTGTTTTGTTTGCTCTAATATGCTCTACTTTTGTGAAAAAAGTCCTTTCCATAATTTATCATAACTCATTTCTTAGCACCTCACTGCCACATTTTTTTGGGTCACGGGAATATTTTCTGGGTGCTGCGGCTCTGACTTTGTGCTGCTTATTACTGATTTCTTGTAATATTGGTGATCTTGGATATGAAGCTTATTCTGCTGTGACTCACTCATGGCAGCTAAAAGGTTTCTGGTAAAACCCTGAATGCAGAGTAGAAGGAAATAATTGAGAATGAAGTCTTTGTAATTATTCTGTAAATCATAGTGTTGATTTACATTCTAAACTGAAGGCGGTATGTTATGAGAGCGCACGTACCAGGTAACTTCCCAGTGATGAGTACAGAGTCTTCAAACAGCCAGATGTTGCCCTGGTTGTGAGGGAGCAGCAGCAGGGTCACAGCAGAAAATACTGCAGAAACACAAATACAAAAACTGTCAACAAAACCGTTCAGACACCTTCAAACTATTTCTTTTAAAGAGACAAATGTTTGCTGATTCTGCACTGCCTACTCTTGCTGTTTGTTTTGCGGTAGCTCATTCAAGATGGAAATGTGACTAATGTTAATACAGAACGTGACAGCCATGTGTGTATTAAGATGAGAAAAGCCTCTCTCCATCCAATTTATCTGCTGTATGGAAAAGCAAGCCTGCATATGGAACAATTGTTGCCATACAGCAGAAAAATGAGGAAGGCAGATGTAACGGCATGGTAAAAGAAAAAAAAAAGACATTTGGATTTAATAAGTGAAGAGGATTTTCAAAGAGAGGCCATGCATTTGTGTGTTTTCAGGACACAAAAGCTGTTTATGGTGACTCAGTGTTGCCTGAGAGGTGTAATGCCACCAGCAGATGGCGATACTACCTCAGATGTCTTGTTTTTTTTGTTTTTTTTAGGGGTTCAGTGATGTGGTTATTAAGCACAAAAGGGAGGCGCCTGTGATGATGCAGACCAAAGCGTGCCTCATCAGCTGCCAGCCTTTATTTTTCCACCCCTTTATTTTCATCCCTCACATCAATAGCTTCATCTTTCCCTGACAGCCTCGACTCCCTTTCTTCCTTTTGAAAGCATTTTCCTGGAAACCCTGTCCGATTCAAACCAGTAAAATAAAAAGGGGAAGGGAAGCAGACAATAGAGCAAAACCCAGGCCCCCTTCTTGCACCAACAGGAGATCGGCGTGGCCAAAGAGCCCCCACCCCCCTCAGTGTGGGATTCAATGCAGGACAAAGACAGTTTGCTGAGGCAGGGATACGTTTCACCCGGGCTCGAGTCAGACGTCTTGGCTACACGGAGACAATCAATAAAACGACTGTAGCACACGGCGTTCAATTACACTTTACCGTGCACTGAAGCCGTAAATCGTTTCATCATGAACAAACCTTAGTGACAAGTTGTATGTTGTTTTGGGGAGCTCATCAATCTGTAATGGACATTAATAATTCAGCCTTGAGAATGCGAACACTTTAGCTGGCCTTACTTTAACTAAATGCTTATGAAATGTTTTCATTATGCCTCTGAGTGGCACTTATGTCTGAGGTTGTACTGTTCAAACCTTTGTATACTTCATTTTTTTCTCAATTCTTGCTGTTTACTAAATATATATGCTGTATTTTGACTATTTTTCAACTGCTTCTTCATAAATTGCCTTCCAGAAGACAGTAAAAAATATGGTTGCTGATCTAAGGGGAAAGATCTATTTTTTGTATTTCTGCTTTATTGGACAGTTGACAGAGAAGGCCAGAAAAGACCAGGGGAGAGAGAGAGAGAGAGGACGATGACATGTGACAAAGGTCCCAGGCTGGATTTTAACCTCAACACGTTACATGGTAGGTGTCTTAGCAACTTTTATAGTTATACTGAGGGGAAAGTCGTGGCTACATGATGTCAGTCCAGTTCTGAAGCGTATTGAGTTTCTGTGCAAAATGAGACATTTGAAAGAAAAAACAAATAAACATGCACTTAGCCTCACATACTAACAGCTGTAAATGGCAGCAAGAGGTAACTGCATGAAATAATTGAACTTCATGTCCCAGGCCTTACCCAGAAATCCTGTAAGGTGACATCATTAAACTGCACTCAGCATGTTTACCCACCCAGCCTGTCAGTGATGTTTAATGCCAAAGGAAAGCCAATTAGAAGAGAGAGGGAAAAGATCTGATGTCTGTGAGATCAGCTTTCTCTGGACTGAGCAGCTCGCTGCTGTTTAGGAGGCAGTTTGGAAATTTTTATGTTCTGTTACTTCCTGCAGATGGAGAATTGTCCTGACATGAGTATTTAATTTGGGCAGACTGGGTGAATCAGTGGGGTCTGAATTAGTGGGGATGGGACACCCACGCCCTACTCTGTAATTTAGATTGATAAAAGAAATGTATTTTGTATTTACCTTATGTGGCCCCTTGTAATTTATTTAAGTTCGAAGCCATTTTGAAATTTTAAACTGTTTGCTTCCAGAATAGAGTAGAATCATGTGGTTTTGCAATATTCATTTGGTCTAGTCGGGCCTGCGGGATCACTTGAGTCCAACAGTCGGTACAGATAATGCTGTAGTGTGAACAGGCTGAAGGCTTATGATCTAACACGATTTTTTTCAAACACTTTGTCTGGTCGAGTCTGGTCAGGTTTGTGTTGTGTGAAACTCACCAAGACACCAAGTACAAGTAATCTGAGTGTGGCAACAGTCAACGGGAGGGCGAGGAAAAAGAAAATGAACCGGAAGAGAAGTCTTGTATAACAACTGTGCCTGCTCATGTAGATAATTAATATCAGCAAGATTCCCAATTCAGATTGCCATACAATCTGAATCATGATAAACTCATACAATTTCATTTGGAAGAATCTCAAATAAAACGGCAGTGTGCCCGCTGCATCAATCCACATCGTTATGCAGTACAGTAAAAGAAGTCTCCAAATGTCCTAGAAAGTCTCCAAAACCTACATCAGTATTATTTGGTAATAATGTCACTTCAGAATTCATTTGAAATGTAATGTCTATACCATGTTGCAAGAAATGATAAAATACCTATTTTGAACTAATGTTTACAGTGAACTGCTCTGGGCGAATGTGAACGTTTTTCAGCCAGAACAAACAGTAAAAATGTAGTTTGAACTGCCCTAGTTTATATCAGTTTTTCCATAATGCATATATGAAAATGGATTGAAACCCTCACATGAATTTGTAACCTTTCATACTTTCCTGGTTCCTTGCCTTTCATGGCTAAAAACTACTGGATGGCAGAGTAAAAGAAGACAGCAAAGAATTTCTTCTTGGGTGTGGTTTGTAGCTTTCATTGGCGCTCTTTGGGTAAGGAGTCTCATTTTCCAAAAGTGAAAAATGGTCCAAGGCACTCAAGTGGGGAATAAAATTTTAAAAACGTTATTTAAGCTTAAACTGCCATATTAAAATATTACTTACACCACCTGTGCTTTAGCTGTAACAGCCTGCATCAGGATGGCTACTAGATGGCAGTTGTCCAGAAGTTATAAAGAGCAGGCCTATGACTTGGGGGAGCTGGTTCAAAATCCAGTCTTGATGGGGGGAAAACCTGGGCTGAGAGATTGAATGAGGTATGCTGAACTCCAGTTCCTCCAGTAAGACAGTGGTTGTACTGGGCAGCTCCTGTGTGTAAATGTGAGGGTGATACTGAAAAAGAGCATTTTCTGGGTTCATAAAGGTTTAAAATCTATCTGGGTGTGACTCACTTGGTCTCTTGGTGGTGCTCCAGGGCAGCGGGCTGGGCACATAGCCTTCCATGTTGCCCAGGAGGGTGAGACTGAGGTCCGGACTGTAGGGGACCCAGAGCAGAACCTCACCCTTCTCCCCGGTCCGGGCAGAGCTCGTGACGGTGTGGTTCACGTAAACGTCCACCGAAGCCCCGGACAGCGGTTGACGGGTCACCAGGTCCCTCACCAGGACCTTCAGGACAAACTGGGGCTCTGGAGGGAGGGTGACAGAGACACGCTTGTTATCGACTTGCAGATGTTTCGGATTTTAGAATTTTAACATCTCAGCTTTCAAGATGTCCCTTTAATGACTTTTGCTAGACCCACTTTCTAGAACAAAGAACCCAAAAATCGTGGGATGGTCATAAAAACTAGATCTGAGGTTGTTGCTTTAAAATGTCCTCTTTTAAAGCAACTTTCTGGAGAGCACAATAAATATTTATACATAATTTTGAAAAGGGCAGCATGCAGATGAGCAAGTACATGAAACACAAAACTCTGAGCAATGCCAAAGCATATTTGTGACATAGAGAACTGCAGAAATCTTGAACACATGGAGTCTGAATTAGGATTAGTTGCCAAAGTGACAGGTAGAGCGTATAGAGTAGATACACATTGAAAAATTGACTTAAGAGAAATTTCCCAGCATGCAGTTTGGTAATTTCCTCAGTATGTCTCCACAAGCTACACTATCTGTATGCAGACCTGCCTCCTCAACATCTCTGAGCAGCACTTTCTTCTGCGGCGCCGACATATTCCCTCGCTAACCTTTCACTCATCATAAAAAAATGATGAGGCGAGGCAGAGCTGAACTGGTAGGAGAATGAAAAATACATCAAAACCAAGTGGCAGCGGAGAGGAAAAGCCACATGCCACGTTAGAAATTTCTTCCCCTCCAACACGTGCCTGTGTGCAAAAAGGCCCTACTTCAAAGAGCCACCGAAGAACCACAGTAGATGGGGATATGATTCTTAATAGCATCGGTGTTGTCAGGTGAAAACCTTGGATCTCCAAAACGTCAAACGTCTTCAGGATCCAACAAAGACAGCCTGGTTTTTAGCCTGACATGCATGCATTTTCAGTTCATCCAGCAGGTTTTGAGAGCATTTCACAGAGCTTTCTCAAACCGTAGAGGAGCTTGCAATCATTTGAGCTTAAACACAAAATCACCAAAATCTGTTTTATGCTGATTTCTGATGACTAAAGATGATTTGGTCAGTGTGTTTTGGACATATGAGGAGTTTCAATACAAACTGAGAGATCCACCATTTGAATAATAAGGTGATGCCTTACATGTTGCCATGAATTCAACCCGCATATCATTAGTTTTTGGTCTGTTACTTATATAAAAGTGAAATTTTGGAGAATTTAATGCAATCAGCATCGGGTAACTTGGCTTTTAAAATTGATCTACTGAATTTTGGAAATTAACTTGTGCTAGAAAGCCCCACAAATGTGAGATGTCCCAAGGCATATACAATACTGGATGTGCAGTATTGGAATTGACATAAATTATGTGGCTTATAGGCTACGGTATGTCTGTGACTGAGAGACAGACATGGCTGGTGGAGCCTCTAAAGAGCATGTAGATATTTTGGGTGTGAGTGTGCACACCTACGTCAAATGTAAACAAATAATTTGCAGCGGTGAGGCCATCAGCGGACAAGAGCTTAACTACTGTATCAGCAGAGCAGCACAGGATTAATACATCACCTGCTCTGGCCAAAAAGATAAAACCCCTAATCCTTCATACCTTGACATTATACATCTTAATCCTATTAGTCTGACAGCCAGACTGGCTGTGAAATATATCGAATAGCCTGTCAACAGAACTAGCCTATCATTCACACAAATAGCTGGTCATTTAAGACAGGTAAGGGCTTGCAAACCACAGAGGTATGTAGTTTGACAGACACAGGTGATGGATGGTACATTGGCATTGCATAATTAGTCTTATCTTTCTATACGATATTGAAAGTCTGCACCTTCATTAAATAAAAACTCTGGAGCCCCCCACCCCCACCCCCTTTTTTTTCTTTGCTCCAATACAGATAAATTGCCCCATACTGCAAAAAACACACCTCACATTATGTTTAGAGATACAGCATGCTTTAAAATATACATTTCTCCAAAAAATGTATATGCAAATGAGGATAAGATCCATTCAAAATATGTTTTGAACACTGGGTATGGGCTACATTTTCTTCATACAAATATACAGTGTATACTATATGATGCAAATATATCAGAAAAATATTAGTGCCAATCAAAAAATGCACTGATTGAATGTCATCTACGTGGACATGTTTGTCCATTTTTGTATCCTTTTAAACATATCTATATACATCTGAAGCATTATGCATTTCACCTATAAAATTATAATAACAGAAGAACCACACTAAGACTAGAATTAATTTATAGATATATACCAAGGCTATCCCAAGAAACTGTAAGGCCCAATAATAGGCCTATTACAGTGATACAATAGGATATCTTAAAAAGCCATAAACTAGGCTGTACATTAAGTGTAAGGTTAATATAAACTCACACACACAGTTTAAGTCCCTACAGGGATATTACAGGAATATTAGAGAATCATAAAGCCAATCAGTGCCTCATAAGGGGAATAGGCTTTCAGATTAATAAAGACAGTTGATAACATGGACTATTTTTATGTAAGCTTCTCCTACTTGATCATTTAATACCATATAACAGGGATAGCCTATTGACGGTCATATTGACGTCCAGATTGAATAGCTAATTTCCATTTTCTGCAACAATGACTGACCCATACAGAACAGTCTGTGCCGATTT
>OMKZ01028039.1:0-11977 GCA_900302535.1 Neoniphon sammara
TACTACTACTGCTAATGTCACAGTAACCAACTTTTCAAAACAAATCTACCTTATCAGACTATTCACAGACTGTTTCTGCGTGTCTTTAAAGCCACACCACACACATTTTTTTATTGCTATTTTTTAGATGCCACTCTTTTGTTCTAGCCTGAATGTTATTCATTTAGATATTATTTGCCGTGGACAGTTCTCCACCAGACCTCCATAATGGAGCCATTTTGGTTGCAAAGGAATTTGTGACACAACTGCAAAGCTTTGAATTTAATCAAATTGAGAGAAGGAAAGAGGAAGACAAACACACACACACACACACACTCACATTCATATGAATGTGGCTGTTGTAGTTTACTTATCACTCATTGGGGCTCATTTATCAAATGTTCAGAGCTGTGGCATTACCTTCATACCCACACGTGTATGTTGATAAATGCCAACCACTCGTTCATGAGACCTCTATTATCATACATTTCCATAATCGCCCCGCCTCAGAGACACCATACAAGGCACAGCAGAACACCCACCGACTCACACTCACCTGTGCGAAATGACAGGCAGAAGAATTTCTCTGAGCCAGAGGTGAAAGTGATAGTTTGCAATGTTCAGCAGAACAAAGATACTCTTTAGTAGCAGTGCTGCAGTTTCTCTTAGACAAAAGCAAAAAATTAAAAAAAAAATTAAAAAATTAAAGTCAGGCAGCAAATAACTGCAGAGGACAAGTGCTTTATCTTCACAACTGTCTAAGAGGTCAAATGAAAATGCTTTGATATGAAGCTTGAGAAAATAATAAAACGAATAAAAATAAAATCAACACCATGGGAGGAGGGCAATGAACACCTGATACATTTCCAATATGGGTGAGTGCATCAGTGTGAATATTGATGAGGTGTGTTTGGGATAATTCCAGAGGAGGACAGTGACCTTATTGGATTGGATTATCACCGATAGAGGAGCGCTCATCCTGTTTGGAAGGTTTGCCTCTAGCCAAATGTTAAAATGTTTCCATCTTAACAGTTATCCTCCTCCTGCTTTACAGTAATAACCAGCCGCCAGCTGCTGAGGTTAGTGTTGAAAATAACCGGCGCATCATATCACTCTCTGCACAAGCTTGGACTCACAGCATTTTGGCTCCCTAAATTATATTTGCCCTCAGCTGAATTTGGCAAATTAAGACAAATAAAAACAGGGTGCTATAGGCTATTTGATATATATATATCAAAGGCTATTTTAGCCTGATGCTTAACAAAATATTTCCCGATTTTCCCAGACATTTCAACATTTTAGGATAAAATATGGTCAAATTAGTGTCATAATTGAAAAAAGTAAATACTCCAGATAAAAAATGAAATGTGCTCTCAGGCTCTCGTAAATTTCCTTCACACGTGGGGCTCCCGAAAAGTTTGATAAATCCCAATTTTCACGTGTAAACATCTGTATGAAGGAAATATGTAAAAAAAATCGTTGGTATGCTGCTTGATAATTGAGTTCCATTGTGTGCTTTCATATATGTAACAGCACCCTAAGGCCATGGCTTGTCACCCCATGTTGTTTGTTTCCAGCAGCCACTGTGAGTCTGTATGTTTATGTGTTGTCTTATCTCACCCCTTACTGTGAGCTTTAGTCATCTATGATTAATGACTTTTCCTTTTATGTCACTGTCCCTCACTCTAACCACACACACACACACACACACACACACACACACACACAGAGAGACGGGTAGCTCTAACAGCATGAGGATGTATGAGAGTTCCGAGGTGTGATTCTAAACTGGAGGCTCAAAGCCTGACACATTATCTCACACCTTCCATGTTAGCAGGCCCATGGTGTGTGTGAATGTGCGTGTGTCTTTTTCTCGATCACTTTGCTATTGTGTTCGAGTGTATGGTGTGCATGTCACTCTCACGCTCTCCACATTTCGCTCTGTCTCTCTGTCTGTGAGCTTAGATTGTTGGGCGATAAAATGTCAAGCCAGATTAGTGGGCCTCGGAGAGGAGACAAGAGGATGCATTCGGAGGAGAAAACAGCAGAGAGAAAGAAGAGAAGTGGATCTGACAAATGCAGTAAGAAAACAGAGAAAAGCGGCAAGGAAAGAAGGGTTGGTATATGGTGTTCATGGGAGATTGGCCTGTTTGTAGAGTGATTAGAATATAGACATTAAAATCATTCAAGTGTCCCTGGTAGATCATCGGCTCTGTCGCTCCATGCTAACATTTTAGCCTACACTAAGTTGAGCGATAGTAGGCTCCATGCTAACACTTTAGCCTACACTTTGCTGAGTAATAGTAATTTCAAAAGGGAGAAAATGGGAACTTGTAGAACCTAAAGCTAAATGGTAGCCTAAGTAATCTTAAATGGTATGGTATATAAGTGTAGAAGTAAGTGATGAGAACATCAAAATCATTAATGTGTCCGTGGTAGATTGGCTCTGGTGCCCCACCCTAACACTTGAGCCTACACTATGTTGTGTGATAGGAGGCTCCATGCTAAACGGTAAGTAATCTCAAATGGTATGTGACTAAGTGTGGCAGTTTTCCCGTTGACAGTAAAATGGAAAATTCACACTTTTTGCCATGTTTTCATAGGAAGTGAAAGTGCTGGGAAATGGCAGACTTTGTACAGCTAAAATCACCGCACAGTGGATGAACACATAGTTGCTCACCAGAAATAGTTCAAAAATAAACATGGCCACATCAGCCATATGGTGTTAATGATATTTCATATAAAATTTATTAATCTACAGACTATATAACGAAAATGGCCGCCAACTTTTTCTCACTAAAAGGTCAGTCGTCTTACCTTGCGTAATGGCAGTTGCTTACTATCAGTCAACATAGTGTATTCTATAGTGTTATTATGAAGCACCAGACGTTAAGTGTTTTGCTCAATGGCAACTTAAATAGCAGTTGTTAAGAGCAAGGAGGGTTATTCATTCACTTTGCACCAGTTGGTCCAAGGATTTGAGCTGACTGCATTCCAGTAAAAAGCCTACTTTTCCAGCCACTATATATCCTAACTTGAAGAATGTACCTTTGACACTCTAGCTCTCAAGTTACAAAGCCTTTATTATTCCATTTTACAGCTATGTCAGAAACTAGAAGAATTGCATCAGAAAATACCTTTCAGCTTCCATTCTCATTTCTTCCTCACAGGAGCTAGAAGTGCTGATTTCCGATTCACTGTTGCAGTTAGAAATGCTGGCCCAATGACCTCATGCATCTTGACTTGTGCTGAAAGGCATAATGGTGTTTATTTAATCTTTATCATGCCAATGAAATTGACTAGTGAAAGCTTTCAAACTCTTAAAGTGGCAATCTTGAACTTTTAAAGTGAGGAAAAGTTTAAGTTAATATTGATCAATTTTAAAACTTTCAAAAACAACAACAACAACAACAACAAACACATTATTTTATTTTATTTTTGATTTTTTGAATGCAGGAGATGTGCTGCTTTTTCCTTCCAAGAAGTGAGAGCGAATAAGCAATCCATTGTTTGGAGTATTCAAATGATGTAATTGATGTAATTTGTATAGCAACCTAAATTTAAATGTTGTTCAGAGTGAACTGTAAAATCTTTCGGGTTCAGGCTAAAATATTGATTAAACTGTCTCTGTTCTTAGGCAAGAACTTAGCCACTGCTGAGCACTGCATTTTGTGCTGTATGACTGTTGAGCCACACAGCGCACATCTTTGAAGGGATTTCCTGGAACTGCACTCAAGAGCTTCCATGTAGTCTCTCATTTGGCCATCAGATAACTTTCACACCAAGCATTGCACCTTAGCTGCAGGTTTTTAACTCCAATCTTCACCAAAATCAGCAGTGGGGGTTGTATCTGAAAGGTACACTCTTCCACACTGACAGTGTGCCTCGGTCTGAGCCAATTTTTATTTCTCAATGTAAAAGCCTTAGGTGTGGATCAGAGAAAGATTAGTGCTACTGCAAACTGAAATACAGGTGTGAAAACCTTGGTATCTGGTCTACTAAGACAGTGGATTTGTGCTTGAAATCAAGAATTGATCTGTTCTTTGCACTTTGGCCTAATTGCATATGCATTTGAGGGTGTCCCAAAGTAAAGGGAGGTAATTATGTAAATTGGACACAACTTAGAAAGAGCTGGTGGTTCTCTATCACTTGTTGATTGCGCACAGTATTTACAGCCTAGGAAAAGCATGTGTAATTACTCCAACTAGGCTTATCTTGGAACTGGCTCCAAGACCAACGTGACACATGCAGTAGCCTCTCAAGCCAGACTATCTCTTCCACAATCTTCGAATGCTCCATAGATAAGTCTGTATTTCAACCTGTTAAAATTTGAGCGGAGGAAGCTGTCATCTTCCACAAGAAAAACTCTTCGTGCTGGAGGAATATTCGACCAATCGCGACACAGTGTTCACGAAAATGTATTCCGAGACAAAAACATGTAATGCTAGCGAGCATGGATGATACGCCAACGAAACCAGTGAAAGACACCGAAATACATAAAAGATGTCTCCGCGGCAAGGAGGAACCTTGCTCAAGACATGGATTTCTTCCAGAGATCAGCGAAAGAGATGCAACAAATTTAGAGGTTAAATATCTTTTCGAATTTCCATATCTGCTCAGCAGCTAGCTAGGCTTCAACTAATTTGGTTTCCAGTGGGAGTTATTTACACGTGCGCACAGGGGATAAGGAAGTGAGAAAATGACAGGGTATCTGCTTTATTTTGCTACTCATTTTCATTGCTTGTGAAGTACAGACTGTCAGGTGCAAGCATTTGGAAATTGCAGGAGCCAACATATCTGGCTTGAGAGACAACACATGCAGCTATCTACAGAATATAATGCATTCTCATTAGATTCCATTATATTCCATAATTCAATTCCAATAAGGTGTATATTAGTATGCAGACTCTGATATCCAGCATTTCAGTAGTATTGTCAGAGTTCACTGTGCAGACCATTACCTATATATACTAAAAGGGAAATCTCATGCATTTCTCTCAGTTTAGCGATACTTATTATCAACCACAGTCTCAGCTGCATTGTTTAAACGTTTGTGTGTAATTATTCAATGGAGAAGCGTGCACAGTTAACCATTAACTTCACAGGTGTCCAAGATAGCCATGCCACCCATACATGTCAAGCATACAAGGTTTCGTGCACAGAGTTAATGACTCCTCTTCAGAGGGGGCACCACCAACCAGCTCGTGCAGAGGCTTTATTTGGGGCGAGCTTGGGTTTGATTCGCCTTTTCATATCATACTTGCGCTAAATAGCACTTCTGATGCCCAACTGCATTTGCATTCTTTAAGTTGTCCCAGAGTGCCCTTTTACACACTGGTAAAACATCTCTTCTTTGTAGCAGAGAGCTCGTTGGGGTCGTCTCCGCTGCCACTGGAGAGAAATTTGCTCTTCTTTTACCCATCATTAAGTTGCCGTTCATGGGGGAAATTGCAGCAATCAGGCTATTGTGCACATTGTTTGGCCCATATATTTGTGCAGTCAGAATTCTAATGAATTATCTGCACCTCTGTGCATTTACATGCCCTAATTTACTAAATGCCATGCACGGGGGGACCAATTGCACTTGTAATTGCTTATGGCTGTTTTAGCAGATCCAGGCTTTAGCTTGCACCAGGTAACACAGGTGCTGACCCTGAAACCACTTTGATCTTCTTGTTCCTCATTCTCTCTCTTTCTCCTCTTCCTACATTCTGTATAATTCAATGACATGGTTGAGGATGGCTGGCGAGGAATTGATCCCAGTCATACTAAAAATATATGCACTTATGGCAGTGTAATGAACTTTGGATAAAGGTGTGAACCTAATAGGATCTGTTTATTCACACCTATACCCCATCTCTTTCATACCATCCAGAGTCTTCTATTACTTTTGAGGACCTTCCACAGAGTCCATTCATTCTGTAACCCACATGTGTCACACCAAAGGGCTGCGGCCTGAATAAGACCCGCCGTCATTTTTCAGCTGCTCTTGTGTTCATTAATTTAGCAAAGGCCAGATGGCACAAGAGGCTGAAGCGAAGTGCATTTACAATACTGCAGGCTGATGTCTTGACAGTGCCATCCTATAGACAGACAGGCAGATAGACAGAGGCAGAAGCCATTTTTTTCCATCAAGCAATAAAATATTTTTGCCAGAATAACATGCAAACATGCTAAGCTTCCGTTACCTGGGTTTACGCAAATAGATGGCTTTCTGAATGTCCAAAAACACCTTTAGAAGAAAAATGGAAAGTTTTGGAGCAAGCTGTTGTTGTGTCAGCAAATGGTATTTCAAACTTTCATCCAGACACAGAATTAAGAAATGTAGTAACATAGCTGGGCTTACAGATGGGAGAAACAGTGTGTATGACATGTCTGCTTCATCATTTATTCTCCAAATGTGTTTTCCAAACTGCCTTTTCTCGCATGATGTATAACACATTTAAAATAAATAAATAAATAAAATAAAAATAAAAAATTAAATAAAAAATGAGTTATGTCATAGTATGGAGGAAAAAATTGTAATACTAATGTGTATGCACATGGGTATGTGTGCATGCATGTGTGTGTGCAGTAAATAGCTATAAGACGGTTTTCTGCACTAAGACCTATAATTCAGATTGAACACAAATAGTCCTGCCTGCATTGTGAGGTGGATGAATGATTTAATATGCAGCCCACAACACTGAATGCAGAAGCAGGGGTGTATTTCAAAGAGCTTGAGTTAGCACCTTGTTGCCATGCTTGTCTCTGCACAGTGACTTACACTGTGCGACAGAGGCTTTTAGTGAAATCCCGGTTTTAATTGATCTATGGCTTCACTTGATTTCAAGTGAAGGCAGATTAGCTTTGTGCGTGTGGTTTTAGCTGAATCTCAACACAGTTATGAACACCACTCATGAGGGTTTGCACACTTCCACCACCAAATTGTTTTAGTTTTCTATTTCTAATGCACTGCCTGAATTGACTACCCTTTTGTCTTTTGCCTTGTTTTTACCGGTTACTCTGTTCCAATGCAAGTGAAAAAAGGTGATTTTAATGGGTTTTCATTTCAGGCCTCCAAGCAATAAAAGCCAGAAAATTCAAAAGGGTGTGTGTGGACTTTTGATATGCACTGCAGCCAACATAATCACTCAGATTCAGGTAAAGGCTTGCACATGGAACACCATATCTCCAAAATGGCCAAATCAGAAAGCCAACAGTATATTCCCCAACAGGACACAATGAGTGTGAAGGTGCCTAACAGCACCGCTCACAAAATGAAGCGTCTTTATGCCTGTCATAGCCATACAAATGTAAATTATATGTAAATCTCATTATTTTGCCAACATACTAGTTGTTTGTTGTTTGTTGTAGGGTGGCATAAGGAATATGCACAGTTTGTTCATTTAGAATAGCTGCTATTATTGCTGTAAGATTGCAGGCATCGTCACCAACAAGTCAGATCACATCAGAGAATGCTCCAATTATAAAGAAGCTTTAGGGTACAAGGGTGCCAGCCTTAGTGGATCAGTGTTAAAGCTGAAGCAATTTGTGGTTGGTGGTGCTCAGTGATGAAGGGGCTGTTTGCTTGTGCAGTGATCTTTCCAGGGCTTGATTTGCATACATTGTTAGTGAATAAGATGAAGACGGCAATCACAGCTCAAGCAACTGAGGCACAATAAAAAAAAAAAAAATGTACAGATTAGACCGGCCTTGCAGTGCAGCCCTAGTGAATCTGTGTGGTGCTGATTGGCGGTTAAGGTAACTGTGTGGATGAGGACAGCGGTAGTGTTCAGCACCATGGACAGAGGCTATTCCCCTGTACAGCACATGCATGCAGAGTGGAACAATGAGAACGAAATGAGAATCTGAAGATGGCACATTATGCAAATCACAGTAATGTGAACACACATATACCCACACTGAACAGGTTTACGGACCAACACAACTCATAGCATGCAGGTCAGCACCCCTTGTGATGTCGTGTCAGAAAAACAACACACCCCTCATGCATCAGGGTGATAGAACATATGAATGCACTTCTCAGAGCGGATGACAAGTCTGCCATTTTGTTGCGGTTTAAATTCTGCAAATTACTCTTTTTTTGAATTTGCAATTCCTGGCCATGACGGAAAATTAAGTAGAAGGAGTTTTGGTAAAGTGAATGCCCTTGGTTTAAACTCAGTTCTGAACTATTTCAAGTGCTATGTGGCTAATATTGCTGTTCTGATGTGTCTCAAATGATTTTTTTCTTTGCTATAACAATCATGATCTCAAGATTACACATCCAATAAACCCTCAGCATTCCAGACTCCTGCTCTGTAACACCACCAGCATAACTTAACTGTTTGCTAATTCGCCAACTTGCTAACTGTATTCACAAGAATGACATGGGAGGAATTTGGAGCAATTTAGGTGTGTTGAAGGTCAGATCACTGGTTTGGTCAAGGCAAACAGGAAGGATTCTGAAAATGTCTGGATCAGTACAGGTATCTGATTTGTGCTCAAAGGGAAGCCTATTTCGTGAAAATGGACTACAACTCTTAAAATATTACATATTCAAAACCACTGAAAAATTTAATGATTTATCCTCACATCACACAGGCTAATCCAGGAGTTTTTCTCCTTTTGAAACATAATCAATCTCGAGTTATGGTAGATTCTATCTGACATCCAGTGTATTTTCTTTCTTAAACTTTTCTTTTTAAATCCTATTTAAGTTGCAATCTTTGGTACCAAAAAGTTTGAAAGAACTGCTGTTTTATACAACAATTTATGGGGGTTATCTATACATCATGTCTCTTCTTTGTGTCTGCATATACAACCATCTCTCTCTCTTTCTCCCTCCCACTATATTTCTCTCTATCAGTCTCACCCCACCTCCCCTTACTGTCAATCTCTTTTTCCAAAGTAATATTAATCAATCAATCACTCCTCTTTCTCTTTCAATCAGTTTTTTGTCATGCATCTCTTGGCCTTTAGCGTTTCCGCAACCACATGTCAATCAGTCATCTCCTCTCAGTCTTACCTTCCTCTCTCTCTCCTTCCATCCCTTTCACTCTCACTTACATATTATCAATCACTCCCTTCTCATACATATCTCTTTCTTTCACTCTCTCCATTCTCTTCCCCATCTCTTCACCCCAATGTCAATCAATCACTGGTCCATAGCTTGCCCTTGTTGATACATGAAAGAGGGGAAACCACTTTAGATATAGTACTCCCCCCTCCCCTTCTTTCTCTCACAAACAAAGCCTTGTGAGATGTCAGGGAACACCAGTGGGAGGTATGATAGAGGACCAGATTCCTACAATGTTTAGATGGAGAGCCCTAAACACACTGCCTCTTCCCAAAAGCTCATGTGACTTAAAGTGGAGGGTACAGGGTTTGAGTACAGGTTAACCCAGGGATGTAGATCCTTTGTGTTATTGGTGAAATTACTGTACATCCTTTTTATGAATGCCAACATTTTGTACACATTTGTAACATTTTAACTGGTCTTTATGGTAGATGGAGGAGTGTGGAAACTTGCACTGGGGTCTATCCAGAGGCAGAGTGTCCTCCCCTAAAAAAGACCCCATAGGTCATTTGTTCCTATGCTATAATATGGGTTCACAAAATACAGGACCTTCTTGCAGGACACCCGTGTTCAAGTCCCAAATGAAGCGAGATTGGTCTTCATTTCTATGTGTTTAGGTTTCATTTTCATTTTGTTCATTTATGAGTGTTTATTACTGTGACCATGATGACGATGAAAGTCTTTACCGTAGTCTTATCCTAACCTTAACCCTAACCTTTTCCTAAACTTACCCAGGTAGGCTTGGTGCCTAAACGTAACCAAACAGCAACCGTTTTGAGTGTTGTCTGTGTGCATGCATGCTACAGCTTTAAAAACCCTCTTGTGTGTCATATTCTGTGAGTTGTATTAGAGGATAGCAACATTCAACCTATGTGGTCGTGTGGGTTGGAGGATGTGTTGCCAAAGAAGTGTAGGCACACAGCTAAATTTCCTGTTTTGACAGACCGAGTTGTCTATTTGGCTGTCCTGCACAAACAAGGTGAAGGGGGCTGGGCTGACTCATGTGGTGAATTATTTATGATTTTAATCATTTATTCATTTACTGCATGAATACAGTAAGCGCATGCACACATTCACAAGTATAGCACCAGTACAAATTCTTCATGTCGTCACCATTATGATAAACCAGTGACTGTTTCCTGCCCTGGAACTGCCTTTGGACCTGTTTGCATGAACAAACAGCACCCCGCACTGACACTAACAAAATGTATCTCTACCTGAATCTCTCTAACCAAGAGTCACACAGGAGGGTTGACTGACATGACCATATCCACAATCTCAGTGCATCTGCATGAATTCTTTACCTAAGTTGAATCGTTCTTCAGCAGGATGTTCTAACACTGTCTGTGCTGCTTATGGATGCCACATTGCAATTGTGAACCCACACTGTGAGAACCTAATGGCATATCATAATAGCAAACAATGCTGCTCATGCACGGGCATTTTGACTGTCACAGATTGCCCTGCTGCTGGGAGAGGATCCCTAGTCCCTGGTGCCAGAGGGAATGAACAACATTGGAGATTCTGCATGTGCAATACTGCCCAAGTTGATGAGGCCCTACAGGGACAACAATGACACTTCAGTCTGACGTTGACCGGTGCATGAGTGATCACTGAGCCTGGCATCCTCAAAAGCAAGTTCAGAAGGCTCTGACGTCTGCACATGCAGGAAATAGATAAAAAACAGCAGTCATAGCCTGTTGTCTGTTTGACTTTGCAAACAGGTGTTCAGCATTCTGGCATAGCGAACAAGCTGGTTGTTTTCAGTGTTCATCTTTCCTGTTCTGGATGAATAGGAAGCCCTAAATACACAAATCCATCACTAGTTTAATGACATGCACGTAGTCTAGCTAGCAGGATTAGTTGTCACCATAGAAACAGAACATAATAAGTTAACAGTGCAAGTTCAATGGTGGAAAGTGGAAATCAGCAAAGGATATGTGATGGATATTCCAGTAACAATGCAATGTGTTATTATTGGTTTCTAATGTGAATGTGTAGTGTGGTAGTGGGCTTATTTATTTATTTATTTATTTATAGCCATAGCACCTACCATCTAACCTCTCCTAAAATGACTAGTGTTTTTTTTTTTTTTAAATTCCAAAACAGATATTTCAAATACACGATATATTGTGTAAATAAGACACCTTCGGAATTGCTGTAAGGTTTATTTTTTCACTTTGATGGAGCTACGCTAATTAGGCAGACTCCTGTAGACTTCAAGTCTTTATGCTAAGCTAACATAAAATGCTACCCATAGGAACCCAACCAGTGGATGTACAGAGGTGAAAATGGTATTGAACATCTTGTCTCAGTCTGGGTAAGTCAGAGAAAGGATATTTAGCCCCCGAGTATTTCTATAAGTGGCTTCAGTTGGACCCTTGGTAATTTGGGCAGGGTGGAACCACCCAACCAAAATATTACTGAATTTGGCCATGCAATTCCATTTTAGAGCCTGATGACTGAGTTGTGAAGAGGATGAGCATGTTGAAAACACAGACTGAGGAAGAAAAAGCTACAACCACCACATCCAGGATGCAAGCTACCACAAAGATGTGGAGCATCACATCTGTACCAACACCACATATTGGCTCTATTTTTTTTCCTACATTTCTCCAAGCCCTCCTTCCCATTTGAGATGTGATGCACTTATGGTAGTGATAAGTTCATGCTTACTATTCTGTCTTGTGCTTCCTGAAAACATTGTTGTAACCAAGCATGAATTTTATGCATATACTTTTGAGGGCAGCACCCCTCCATCATCAAGATTCCTACTGTGGTCTCTGGGTGGCAGCTCATGGAAGCTGGTTGATTCAAATCTCAGAGCATCATGGGCTCCAGAGGCACCGTGTCACTTCAGAAATGGCAAATGCGGCCAGCCAACCACTACCCCAGTCCTCACATGGCAACATATTGCAGAGCCACAGACCTTGGATG
>OMKZ01028041.1:0-10896 GCA_900302535.1 Neoniphon sammara
CTCCCATGCGCTGAGTGCCTCTCCATTGTCTTAAGTCCTGTAATGTTTCCTTTGCAAGGTCAATGTAACATCCATGACGCATAGCAATGTTGTGCAGGACACAACAGACTACAAGAATGCACTGACTCTCTGAGGGCTGCATTGTAATGTACCACCCGACCGGTCCAAACATCTGAAATGCATTTTAAGTAATCTAAATGTCCACTCTATAATTGGCCTGGCCCTACTGAATATATGCACGTTAAAAGCACGTTGCCTTTATGTTGTGGGCACAATGTATGGCATAATCAGCCATGTTTTTAATGGATAGCCATTGTCACCAAGCAGCCACGCATCCAAAGGTGTATCCCCTTGGAAGACTGTTGGTCTGACGGAGTTGGCCAAGATGAAAGAGTCATGGGTTGACCCTGGATAATTTGCACGCGCGTGTGTCACCAGGCAATTTGCATCACAGGTTCCCTGGATATTAATGGAGTGGACTCCCTTTCAGTTCACATAAACGAGAGGCTGTGTGGAAGGTGCACGCAACTGTACATGCATGCAGTCTATCACACCCAGCACCGCTCACCGCCCAGCTCCGCCTGCGCCTTGCAATTATGTATTCCACTTCCTACAAATTAAATACACTGTATAAAATAACATGGACGATTCAGCATATATATGTTTTCATGGCCGCAATCGTATAAAATGCCATTTACCGTCCTTTAGTCTCCAGTCTGTGCATTCAGTCTGATGCGCATTGTGAATGCAATGACTAAATAGATCTGATCTCCGCCTTCGTTTAGTAAACACAGGTGTGATCTATTGGTGAACTTGAAGTCCTTTAGTAAAAATCCATTTAGAGGCGTGAATTCATTATGATAATTTCATTATGCTTCATGCATCATGACACACAACAGTGTGGTTGATACTGTAGAATCATTTAACCTCGCAACATATGTGTTAAAATGGATAATATATTGAAATGGGTTTTTTTGCCTTTTTTCTATCTGGTGAGATTCATATGAAAGCAAAAATACACCAGCTTAACACATAAACCAGGGTTTTGTCATTTCAGGAATGTGTAGTTGGACGTGCCTCCTCCAACTTAAGTGACAAAAGTAACACCCCGCCTAGGTGCACCATGCCATTGACCTGGTCTGAGCAAGTGGGCTCTGGCTCAGGTACAAATCGCAGTCATCCATGGCGCAAAAATTCCAGTGCGCCAGGGGATTTATGAAAAGACACTCACTACTGTGCCTCTCCTCCCACCTTGGCGCACAGCACGTCACCAAAATACCAAACGCACCAAGGCGAGGAGAAACCCTCACTGAGCCTCACCAAAACTCCACTGCGCCATTGACTGGCTGCACTTTGCGCACTGCGCCTGTACGAAAATAGGGCCCCTTGTCTCAGTCTGGTTAAGTCAGAAAAGGGTATTTTGCCCAAAATGCTGCAGTATTCCTTTAATATGACGGGCTTGGACATACATTTAATGTAGGCTAATGTCTTTATTTATGTTAATGTTTTATTAAACAATAGCAGGACTATTATACTTGTGTTTTGTGTTTTGTTGATGTTTACAGTAAACTTAGTCTATTATATGGCTATTTAAAACATATGGCGGGATGATGTTCTGACAACTGGAATATTAACATTTTGCCAATATTAACATTTTGCCAAAAAATTCTAGCGTAATCCCTGTGTCGTAGTCTGATTTTTTAAAGCACTTTCTAAATAAAAAGGGAGTTCGATTTATCTGTTTTCTATTAATTGATGAAAAAGTTGCCATATGCAGTAATATAGAAAATTGAGGATGTGATACATTGAGATGCATCAAGATGTATTGTGCAATCGAATGGGTGACAGATGAATCATAATCGAATTATGAGGCCAGTGAAGATTCACACCTCTAATGACAGGTGTCTTAAAATTTGTTAAGAAAGAAAGAAAGAAAGACAGAACAAGAAAATAGAAGGAACATTTGAAAGAAAATGACAGAAAGGACAGGTGTGAGGAAGGAGATATGAGTGTGATGAGGTGAGCATGAGGTAACAAAAAGGAAGGCAAAAGGATAAGGAAAGAAGAAAAAAAAGATGGATGCTAAATCTCTGCAAAGACGAGGAGGAAGAGTGATTGCTAGGGCTGCTGCTGTTTTTCTCCTTTTTTGGGGGGGGGATCCAATAAACATTTAAAGGAACTTTTCCACTTCTTGGATCACTTCTTCTATCTAACCTCTACATTATCATTTAGCCTGATCTTGCATGACTTTGCAGTCATGAATTTGGGGCCCGAGTTCTTTATGGTTGCTCACTGATGAGGCCACTTTCTGATGATGTCATAAGTCACTGCAAACTTAGCCAAGACGATGCATACAATGAATTATTACCATTGGCAAGCCCACCACAAACTATATTGTTCTTACTGCGGTAATGATTCAAATGGTGGGGCTGCTATTTATCAGGGGTTCTTACCTGAGGACAAGGAAACTTTCTCCTTAAAGAAAGCAGATAGCACTAAATTCCTGATGACGTATTATAGGCTTGTATTGCAGTTTGTCTGCAGAGTTACTGTACTTAGTATTTTGATGGTGTTCCAGACTGAATGGGATCCTTTGAGCAGCATGAGGGAATGCAGCCTTGTATTACATATCATGTGATGCAGTTTACAATAGTTTAGTTGGATCCAAAGTAGGGGAAAAGACAACAAAATGAACCTAATAACAATAGCCTAATACTTGAATTGTTTATCCATAATCCTATTACTATAGTTTAATCAAACTGGGCTTACTATAAGGTTCTGCTCCAGCACAAACTCCTGCTAAAACATTATTCTAGGTTGTCAGATGTGCAACGTTATCAATAGCATCACAGTATGTTTTGTGTGCAGTTAGCTGCACTGTGGAAACAAGACAGACTGTGACTCCCAGATAATTACAATCATTGCACACTTACATTCAATGAATACCCTCTGCCGCAGCAAACAAATGGCATAATTTCAAAGGAAGTCTATTTTTTATCTTTTCATTTTTGCAAAAAAAAAAAACTAAACCAAACAAAAGAAATCTTCCCTAGTGCCACTAATTGAAACCTCCCTTCATCCTTGCTTTCATCTTTTTGTACCCCCTATCTTCTGCAGTTTCTATGTATAGCTTCCTAATTGCCCCTTTCTTGTGCCAAGGAGCACTGCAGTGCTTATCCAGTTAGGGTATCAGCTAATACATACTGTTTGATGGTTTGTTTGCTTGTCTGTATGTTTTTAAAGGAACACATAGTCAAGCAGAGGTCTGTGTCTCTGTCTTCACTGACAGTGACTAGTCTACATTACATGCACATCAGCAATTCAATCACAAGGTAAAATAACTGGGCCTTATTTTTTTAGTTTTTTCCATCATGACAAATGATTGTGTTCCAAAATTCGTCACTCACTCCACTATAGGGCTATTTGCTCCTGCAGTTTGAGCATTTCTCTCCAGTACACACCCACGCCCAGTGCAAACTACAACAGTGGAACCCAAAAATGTTATTGCTTGTCTTGACAGCCGCATCCTATCGCATGGTCAATGAGAGTCTATCCAAACTAATTTAGTATTTTTGTAAATAAATAGAGGGGTGTGTAGATGAATTATCAGCTTCTCAACCAATCATCACTCGACTCATACTTTAAAACAGCTGAGTAAGCACCATGGCAAACAAAAATGGAGAGGCAATACCAAGAAAGGTTCTCAACAGCAGAGTGATGTTCTAGTGATGCAGGCCCAGTGTGAGCAAATATTCGGAACCAGGGCAACTAGTGGGGGTCCCTCAAGCAGCCAGCCTCTAATTCCCTCAGGGGATGTAGCAGTGTCATCACTGCCACCCGAATGTGTGGAGGTTGTAACTGTAAATATATACAGGATACCCTGAAATTTTTCAGTGGGCTGCATCATCCAGTGTGAAGTGAAAGGAAAGGCCTGTATTTTGAGAGAAAAGGCAATAATGAAGGTATGGTGACAACACAATCAAGACATTCCACACAACAAGCGAAGGGTGAGAGAACAAGCTTGGTTTGCCACAGAGCAGAGAGCGCTGCAGGCACTCAGGCGTAGCGTGGACTCTGCACAACCGCCTCCACTGCTCCGATGGACAGCCGGGAACATCCACAGCACATCTCCACTGCATGAAGACACTGGTCAGCGCAGTGGACCAGCCAGTCCATTACAGCACCTGCTCAGCCACAACCCACATATTCACCCTCACCTCCATCAGCTACTCCTACTAGTTCTCAGCATGCCGATGGAAATGCCTCTCATCTGAGAATGTGAGGTGGAAGAAGGTGCCAATATTTTATTTTATGTGGTTATTTATTTATTTATTTATTTATTTGGGCTTGTTTTGGCTCCTTAGACATTTGAGATGTTTAATTACATTTTTCTTTGTATGCATTTTCTACAGCTTAATTTAAACAAAGTTAATCATGGAAGTAAACAGGGAATTCATTGTCATAATAATAAATGAATAAATAATAAATGAATAAATCAAGTTGAAATGCATTTAAATTAATTTATTTTCTTAAATTCATGAACTAATGTAATAAAGAAAATGCATACCATGGGTACAACTCCACCAACTGGTCCCTCCTCTCCAACGTGCTGCGCATCAAGGTGGCCTGCGCTACCATCGCTACATTCCATTCAGCCTCTCTCTGCCTTACTCTTTGTAATGTGTCGTTTGAAAAGTCATGGTGGCATCCATGGTCCATGGTTATAATCACTGGTGTAAGACAGTTTCAGCCCCCTGCACCACCATCCATTGCCTCTGCTGGGTTGGAGCTTGTGGCCCTATACAGCTGGTATCTGAAATGTCTTTAGCAGAGTTTATAAGTGCAATGTAGGCTATAGGCTATGGCCTACCACCTATGTGCCAAGAGACACTGAGATGAAACAACAAGAGCTTTTAGCATACATTTCAGTCTATGTATTAAATAATAATAGGATTGTCTAAAATTTTTGTCAAAAGGACAAACTCAAGGCAATGATAATGGTAGACAGACTATTTTGTACTATTGCACCAAAAAAATAAATAAATAAATAAATACATAAAAATAAAAAAAAACTGCTGACAAGACAAGTAACCTGAGCCTGTATGAAAAATGATTTTTTTTTTTTTTAAATACTTTTACCATTTAAATCCCCTAGAGAGCGAAAGAGCTGCGGCAGATGATTGTGTAATCAAGATGGGCTCAAAGATTCAGCACCATGGACAGCGCAGCAGCCTCGGGCTTTCAACACCACAAATCAATCACTGTCATGCCAATTCTCGTTTCACTGACAACCTGTTTATGTCATATTACATTATTATACTTCGATCAGTGCTTTAAAGATCATTACTTTTCCGTAATATACTGCTCTTTGAACTTGACAAACGAGACTTTTAATACATAACTGGCTGAGACTATATGATGCATACACATGCACACAACAAAACAAAAGGAGAAAAATCGCTAGTTACTCAGTTCTTTATTTTATATTTGAACATAAATGAGCTGGAATGTGGACTGCAGTTGCTAACACAGACCAAATAAAAACAGATAAATAAAAATTTCACATAATAAATAATAATATAAAACTTTGTGGGCAAAAAAGAAGGGGGCGGGGCCCCTTAAGCCTGGGGGTCCGCCAGCATCGTGGGGGTTGCAGGGTTATGGCCTAGGCAAGTGGCTACAATGTGTTAACACAGCATGCCACAAACAATGCAATGACTTCATGAGGACTGTATTGCAATGTGACACCTGTATAGTGTGCATTTTAGCACATCTTCAGACCTCAGACAAAACAGCATCATTCCTCAGATTAAAACGCTTCAGAGTCAAATTGTCAAGTCTCTGATCTGATCTGCACTCTACTGTGTGCACTTGTCTAGTTTATTTTTTGGACACTTTTTTTTTTTGACATCATGGACTTTCAGTTTCAGCCATTATTACACGGTGACTATTTCCTCCCTGCCTAAAAGTATCATCAACTGATAGTTTTACTGATATTTGCTTTCTTTTCTCCACAGCACAACAAATAATTTAACTTCACTGTACAAACCTTTATATGTAATATGTTGAGCCTTGAATTCCTTAAGCAATATTTTACATTTGGAAATAGAGTTTACTGTCTACTGTGGCCTATAATAGGACTGGATTTGCTTTGGTTTTGGTCTTGACTTGGTCTCAAACCCCACTGGAATTGAATCGGACTTAAGCTAAAAGCAAGTATCTTGATAAATAATTAAAATCACCCCATTAGTATTAAAAAATGACACTTTATTTAAGTAACTCCTACTGAAAAAGTTGATTTGCCTGGGAAATAACGTTCAGTGACATCTAAAGCTGGATATTGTAAGCAGTGCATGTGACAGGCAATGATGCTGCTGCTTGGGCCTTTTGGGAAAGTCTTGTGTGAGGCCTCATCTGCCTTGAACATGCATGGCCGTGGCCCACTGCTTCCCTCCTGCCAGACGTCTCCTGGAGCGTCAAGGTTTAGCCGAAAACAATACTGACACAGTCCCTCATGGTTCTCACCAACAGCCCAGTACTGGGCTGTTGGTGGGCTCTCCCTGGCACACAGGAGAGTCCTGTAAGCCCATTCATTCATTTTCAATTGATTCTCTTAAATTATGTCCATTTAATTAACATTTTATATCAATAAAACCTTAAAAACAACACAAACTTATCTAAAAATCAATCTAACAGTAAATCCTTGTCACCTCGGTTTTTTCAGTGTGCTCAGAGGTGATTATGAGTGTGATCTAGTACTATACTATCTGAGAGAAGTGTTGGGGAAATTCCTTGAATTGTTAACAAAAACTTACACATGTATGCATCTCTTAATTATTAGAAGAATATTATCTAAAGTCTCTTAGCCTGTTACATATACCTTCAATGTCATCCACAATACTACAGTAATATTAATTGTACTATCTATCGATCCTGACTAGAATCTGAGGCAGTTGGAAATACCCCAATTACACATTAAGGAGGGTATTTACTAAGGAGCGCGCAAAATATTTACCGCGCGCTATAATTTAACAAGCGCAGTTGAAGAGTTTTGTGGCTGGTTTACTATGAGCAAATTACGTGACATGCAACTGACTATTTAGAATTGCGGAGGCACTAATATCAGACCACATCCTGGACCGCATTCAAACCGAGGAGCAAAAGGAAGAAGAAGTTCAACCCAGAACTGGCTGACTGAAAATAGAATTCATCAGTAAAATGGAATAAATTAAATGGCATTGCCTATGTCATAATCAAAATGTCATTATTTCATGAGCAGTAATAGAATACAATAACTTTATTTTTCCCAGGTGGAAGTTTAACATATATGATCAAAATGTCATTATTTCACAAGTCTACCAGTCTATTGATTTAAATTGTTAGTGTTAGAATAAAAAAAATACTTTTATGAGTGTCTGTTCAAACAGATCTAAGCTATTCCCTCTTCCATTAGGAAAAAAATCAGTTCTTTTATTCAGTCTGGTTTAAGTGAAATAATTCCTGATGACCCCCCTCCCTCCATCCTCGAATGCATCTCCATCACCAGGGTCTTGCTCTTCTCCTTCAGCAGACTCCTGGGTTTCATCAGCTGACATACCACTGCTGCGTAATGCCAGATTGTGTAGCATGCACGTCCCCACAATCTCACATACTTCAGAGGGTGAATACAGCATGCTTCTACCAGTCTTGTCCAAGCAGATATACTGAATGTGCACTCTATTACATTTTGGGTCTTAATATGCGCAACATTGTAGCTTTGTTTGGCAGGTGCTCGGGTTAAGCACTGGTGGCAGCAGCCAGGGGCACAGTGGATATGCACTGTCACCTGATGAAATAAATTCTAACACATTGTTTGTTTGTGATCATTTATCAAATATGAAGTTATTATTCTCTTACAGAGCTAAAATGAACTCAAAGCACCTCTCACCAACAATGCTGCAGCCACTGTCAATGTCACTGTGCCATTGCGCCTACTTCTCCTAGGCATAAAATGCAGCACATTATTTCTGGGTAGACAGAGGCTGTTCAGTTTAGTAAATCGCTCAGCGCTGTCATTTTGAATGGTCCCCTCCCCTATTTTTGACCTTTGCAGTGACAATCCTTGAAATGCATATTAATTTCTCTTGGAGAGGAATAAAGTATCTATCTAGCTATCTATCTATCTATCTAATGAAGCCACACATGCTGAAATCTGTGGCTCAGTCTGTGCATGTAAAAAGGCTTCTGCGCCCCGGTTGATAGATCAGCTGCAGTTGGTTTTACGCGCACAAATAGATTACTGCCACTGCCAATGTTTAGTAGATACGGCCCTAAGTATTAAAGTGGCAAGCAATGAATACAATCTCAAGATTGGACTTGTGAATCAGGTGGTCAGGGCCTCCTGCACAGTAGTGATGGCAGGAACTTCAGCAGGAGCTTCAACAGCAGGAGCCTCAGCAGCAGGAGCTTCAGCAGCAGGGGCATCAGCAGGAGTTTCAGCAGCAGGGCCATCAGCAGGAGCTTCAGATGCAGGAGATTCAGCGGGAGTGTCAGCAGGAGCTTCAGCAGCAGAAACTATAGCAGCAGAAGTTTCAGCAGGAGCTTCAGCAGGAGCGTCCTGAGGATCTTCAGCAGCAGGAGCTCCAGCAGGAACTTCAGCAGCAGGAGCTTCAGGAGGAGTGTCAGCGAGACTTCAGCAGTAGGAGCTTCAGCAGCAGGAGCTGCAGGAGGACCATCAGCAGCAGCAGCTTCAGCAGGAGCTTCAGCAGGAGTGTCAAGAGGAGCTTCAGCAGCAGGAACCTCAGAATCATCTGTTTACATTTTAACTGCAATATAAGAAATCCTCACATACCTCAATGGGCACATAGATGGATGTGTCTTCAATCCAGTCCATGGTTGTTCTTTTACTGGATGAGAAATCAAAGCTGCAGCAGCAATGAAACCATCAAAACCAAATCACAACTTCAGAGTAGGTCGATGTAAGAGCGTGTGAACCCAGTTGATTCTTGTGGTACAAATGAACCAGTGAGGTTTGCTGTTTGTTTCTGTTTGAGACAGAATGGAGTTCTTAGTTCACACAGAGGATGTGTCTGATTTTCATCGCGCTATTTTTTATGTAAATACACATCAGACGGACGTCTTTTTACCTCGCTTCACATCTCGCTGTTTTTGAACGCAGGGCGCTGCTGTTGCTTGCTGTTTTTGGACTGTGTCCAAAGTTGAAGTCTTGTCCATTTCTGGTAGAGAATAAGTAATATATAACAATAATAGCACTAATAATAACACTTGCCGTGATGTGACATGTTGTCATAGCAACGGTGAGACGCCGTCTGAAAAAAGTCTCTTTTTTTTCTCTTCGCTTTTAAATGACACCGTGTCCCAACTACAGTAGCGTCGCAACTTTTTTCCACACAAACACACCCTCTGTGTGTACGGCCCCTTACTATGTCACAGGCAGTAGAACTCTCTATGACACAAAGAACCTGTTTGTTCTGCTGTTCAGGCAGAGATGAGTTGAAAAAATGTCTGTGTAATATTTATTTAGTTATTTATTTACGTAGTTTGGCATGGAAGTGTGTGTGGGGAGGGTTGTGCTTGAATAACAAAAGTTCTCTTACAGAGAACTTTTTCATTTTTATTATTATTATTTCCGCCAGGAGATCATGCATTTGGTCGGGTGTGTCTGTGTGTTTGTCCCTCTCTTCATGGCTAATCTCGCAAACTACTGGGTCAATCAGCCTCAAATTTTTTGTGCACAGTTATGACTGTATGAGGAAGAACCTCGTGTGGTTGAAGTGATTCAAAAACTTTGAAAAATGTTTGTTCTCAGTACTTCCAGTCCCCCGCCCCATTCAGGGAAAAGACCAAAGCCATCATGGAAAACCCCTCTCAATCTCTCTACAATGAGTTGTGGCACATAGAAATAAAATGTATATAGACATTGTGTCCCCACTAGTGCACTAGACTGCAATCATATCCACAAACACTGCAGGTAATTAGCGAACCGGGCGGGCCAGGTCATAAAAATGAACATTGTGATCAATAGTGGATGGATTGTGGGTGGTCTTGTAGCGATCAGCCTCCAACCAGGCTTAGTTTCAATACATGAAATTAAAGTTATTTATTTTTTCTTTTGTTTTTAGTGTGGCAAATAGTGGCAAAAATCTTTTAAGGTAATCTTGTTTAATTAATTTACAACCAAACTAGTACGTTCAGCCAACTGTGAAACTTATTTTCTTGATGAAATGCAAGATCTCTCTTTTCAGACCTAACCCGAATCCATGCTCTTCAGGCCCTGTACCTGCAGTGATGCCCTGGATGTTGAAATAGGTAAAGTTGACTCACTTTGGTCACTATTTCCTCAACAAAAAAAACAAACAAAAAAACTTTAATACAATGTATTGAGCCTCCAATGGGCGCTCTGAAACCAAGCCTAGGTGGAGGCTGTCCATAAAATGAGAAAATTAAAACTTTGGTGTAGGACGAAATCATATACATCGTTGGAAAGGTCTTGACCTGGAGAGTAACATAATATCAGTCTGAAGATTGTAAATGGCTCCTGCTTTGAAATATTGACCTCTGAACCTTGACCTCAGTGCATATTGGAAGGCTTGTCATTGAGCAACAGAAGAGGCTACAGACATGGGACCAACTGTTAGAAAAAGCTCTTGACTTGAGCTATGTTTGATACCCAAAGAGATATAGTCACTATGTGGGGGCACTGTCAAATATGGTAAAAATTAAATTAAACCCATTTAACAATTAGATATTTAAAATCTGATCACACAGATGTGTTTCCCATCCCCTTAAACCCCTGAATAGACTCTGAATTCAATATTTACAACTTCAAATTCTAAGAAATAAACTATTTTTAAACAAAAATTCCCCAAGCCGCGCCATGCAGCTTGATACAAATCA
>OMKZ01028047.1:15135-29653 GCA_900302535.1 Neoniphon sammara
CCCCCCACGCACACACACACACACACACACACACACACACACACACACACACACACACACACACGCACACACACACACACTAACTCACTCACTACCATAGACAGCTACTGTAAACCTGCTGATGAGGAGTGAACAGATATTGATGAGATCATTCATGTGAGCTGTCTGTTTGGAAATCCCTCTCCGCTCGCTGTAGCACTCACAGAGAAAAGAACAAAGGCGAGGCTGAAAAGCTGTGTATCTCAACCTGAAGTGTTTATGTGGGTTTGACCTAAGGCCCACACCAATAGTTTTCTGGTGATAGCTGATGTTTTGTGTTTACATTCAAAATCTTATGCTGAAAAAAAAAAAAAAAAAACATTACAAGCATTCAGTGATTTCCACAAAATGTTTTTTTCTTGGCAAAATAGAAAAGCTTCTGTAACAGCATTTAAATAAACACAAACTCTGGATAAATACCCAGGATAATAAATTTGCTACTAATGCTATTAAAAATGATAGAAACATAATTCATTCATATAATCAAGAAAAGTCAAGAGCTTTACATAGCGTAGTATTGATAAATTACACAGTAAACAATAATCAAAAAACTGCATCATATTCACATCAGATGATAGTGACCGACCGATGTTTAAATTGTAATAATATGCTAAAATTGACTTAAAGGAATACTCCGGTATACTTCGGTTCCTATGGGTAGCACTTCATGTTAGCTTAGCATAAACACTTATTTACACAATGTATCATGGATTTTTTTTTTTTTAAACGAGGGTTGTTTTAGGAGAAGTTAGATGATAGGAACCATAACCGCTGAACATATATGTTCATAGGTTAGAGTTCCTGCCATCTAACTTCTTCTAAAACAACTCTCGTTTTAAGAAAAACATTTCATTACAGTCTAACACATGATATATTGTGTAAACACGACAGCTTCAGAGTTGCTGTAAGGTTTATTTTTTCACTTTGATGGAGCTAGGCTAATGACTCCTGTAGACTTCAAGTCTTGCTGTAAGTATGTATGTAAGTATGCTAAGCTAACACAAAATGCTGCACAAAGGAAGTGAACCAGTGGATGTACAGAGGTGAAAAAGGCATCGAACATCTTGTCTCAGTCTGGGTCGGTAAAAAGTAATTTGCCCAAAACATTGGCGTATTGCTGTAATTCTTCCTGAAATAAATTGAATAAATAGATTGATACCGTATGAATATTTATACAACAGGCTAACAATGAAACTTTAAGCACTAGGGCTTAAGAAAAATAAATAAATAAATAAATAATTGATCACCACACACTCAATAGTCAGATTTTTCAATTCCTGTTAAGAAATGCTGTGTTCTTTGAAACAGGGGCAGCTATTTTCCCTGGTGAAAAGCCATAAAGCATGTCATTCTCACACTCTCAGCATCTTATAATCAATTGTACAGGTTCACGACCTTTCAATGATGTACCTTCTCACTATCCATTTCCCTCGCCCTCTCCCTTCCCATCTCTGTTTAATGGTTGTATAATCAATAGGCCTACAGAGGACTCTGAACTTGAAAGTGATCCCTCTAACATGCCATCTCTGAATCTTTTTAATGATCACGAGCGCATCTCCTGTATAAATTATCCAATACATAACATAGATTAGCTGAAAATGAATGTAAAGCCAGTGACGAAAATTCAAATAAAAGCAAAAAAAACCCAAAAAACCAAAAAACCAAAACAAAACAAAAAACAATAAAAAGCCGAAGTTACACCATAGAATGTTTTAATACCTGTGCTTTAATTATTTAGTGATCACTTACATTGGAGAAGACTGGAATCCAAAGTGGTGAACCACAGCTGAGAGATTTGAATTACAAATTGGTCTAATAAACACACAATTAGGCATAAGACTTATTTATTAGTTTTTGATTAAAGCATTTCCCCCCTCACATTTCTACTGTACCTTTTGAATAAAAACATATTCTCTGCTTATGAAAAAAACATTTCAGAGGCAAGAAAAGCGATCCATCCCCCCTCTGAAATTGCATGAAATTACCGACCTTGAGGGTATGTACATCCCCTGTGGAATTTATTTAATTATCACGCTAATGCTGTTTGCTCAAACCCAATACACAGTACCTCAAACAACAAGGATCCCCTGCTGTACGCTATCAAAACTCCCCGGCAAAACAAAGAGAATCAGAGGAGAAGTCAATATTCCACCTTTCCGAGAGATACAGAACTGTGAGGCAGGGCTATAACACATTGCGTGGTAAGCTCTTTCTCGCTTGGCTAACCTTGAATGAAGCCTCAGATGAGAAGAAAATGCTATTTTCACCTCACTCCTGGACCAGAAGTGCCTTCGCTGTGTGTGCTATGTGTGTGGGTGTGTGCTATTTTCAGTCCAAGATTGCTTTCATACAATCAAGTATCACCTAATTAAAGTCGCCCCCTAACATGTCAGTGGCTGCAACTTACATGCTCGGAGGAGTTCATTTTTAACTTGCTTACTGCAGTTTCTGGATTGATTTATGTAATGTCATAACTCAGTCAGATAACCTGTTTAAGCTCATAGTCTGATTATTAAAAACCTTTTTAGCGTGCCTGATTGACTTCTACATTAAACAGAATACTGTGGCATTGAAATATCTTTCTGTTTTCACTTTTGGCTGCACAAACTCAGGAGTGCAAAGCATTATGGGTACCTTTTGATGTTGATGTAAACCACAGTGGTGAGCACTGTTGGGATTGTCATGTCTTTATTGCAGGAAACTTCAGTCAAACAGGAAGTCATTCATGGTTGAACCTTTTTTCCCCTTTCTGGTGAACAAATCTATCTGTGATTGGGATATCTCAAAACATGATAGGAATAGGGAATGCTGGAACATGTAAACAGCTTGGCCAGTATGGGCAGTAGCTGGTTACTCTGTGCATATAAACATAGCCCCTCATGCAGCATCATATTCAAATCTGAATGACATCTGAGAAACATAGTTACTCTGTGTGAAACTATTTTGAATTGCCTGTGTTTTGAACAAGCTGTTCATGTAGTGATTTGATTGTAATACTAAAAATCCCCATTCATTATCTACCTAGAAACCGTCACCACATGGAAGAGTGTTAATATTTTGGCCATTGCTTGACTTTCAACTGGAAACAGTGTGCAGTGAACAGTTCTTTGAACTCAACATTTCACACAGAATGTGTGTGTGTGTGTGTGTGTGTGTGTGCCCCTATGTGTTTTCCATGTGGGTGTATCTGTGTTTCCCTCCCTACATGCCAGAGCACAGTAGGATGTCATTTTACAAGTCTACTCCTCTATCTATCACACAGACAACCCTTGCCTTTCTGCTACTTTCTTTTGCCTCTATCCATCAGATCCCCTCTTTCTGTCTCTCTCTGGGATCCTCCTTTCAGAGGCCTCGACCACTTTCCCTATGACCTGTGACCTATGCGGTCACATCCTCCCGGTCCTGACCTTCATGGTCAGAGCGGTCTTGGGAAAGTGTCGGTGGACTGATTTACCGATGCAAATGATGGTGGGACTACGGAGGGGTCAGTGGGGGCTCACATAGCTTCGCTACCCCAGGAGCGAGGCCTCTCCTCTGGGTTGGAGGTGATTTAGTGACAGGGTGCTCTGCATCTGTGGAGCAATGGCATAGGACTGTTGTGGGAGATATGAAGAAATCTGAGAAGTCTGCTGCAAGTCGGCCGTTTCTCTGGCTGCAGCTCCATGATTTAGCTTAATAGCTGGGTAAGAGAACAGGCAGGCAGACGGGGGTGGTGAGGGGGATGCTTCAGGGATAGATAGTTATTCAAAGGTCCAATGCAGTGATGCATCAGTTTTTCCAGTTTCATGGTATTGTTTAACAAAAGGCGTGTAAATTTAAAGTTAACCGAGGTATCAGAACTGCAAGTCTTATAAATTGATACCCTCTGAGAAATACTCCCTGTGGTTGTCAACAGTGTGAAACCATTGTAGACATTCGGTCTACTTCCTGACTGGTAAACAATATGCATAGTTAATGTCGGACTGTAGCCAGGGACAGTGTGAGTGGTTGCCTTTTGGCTGGCCGGAGAAAATAAGGCTGGGGTAAAATAACAATAATGTGGTGATTTCCCATTTGTCATTTCACTCCTTTTCTTGAGCTTGCATACTGTATTTCCTCAAATAGTGGCTATGGCCTTTATTTACCTCAACCGCAGAGAACACCAGGCCTTTATCGGAGAAAGGCTTATATTTGAGAGAGGCCTTTATTTCTAATTCCCTCCGTCTGATAAGAGTGATTGCTCATATTTTAGTATGAAACCTCCTTGTTTTCCGATCTGCTTCCATTTTTTGGATCGACCACCCCAAAAATTTTGACCAGGAGAGAGGGGCAGTGCTGGCACTTGGTGCGCCTATTTTTCCCCCTCTCCCGGTCAGTTCTTTTCTCCCCTCTGTTTTGTTCTTCTTGTTTTATCCCTGGCTTGTATTTGGGTCGGACTTTATTTGTTCATGTCCACCACACCCCCAGCCATTACTGGACACCCAGCTTTTAATTGAATATTGGCTTTTATTTGAGGAAATACTGCATTTTTTGTCATCAGTCTAGTAGATTTAAGTGCAATAGTGAGCTGGTCTGTAAGCGCGGGCAAAAGAACTGAGCAAAGAATACGGCAGAAAGAGGGAGAGAGAGACTTCTGTGTTGATAGCACTTAGCTTGTGCTTTCTATTTGACATGGAATTTGATGTTTCAGCTTCAGACATGATGACCAACCAGAAACGGGTGCTGCTAAGCATGTCAACACTAACCTACCAAGAGCTGGCTGAGCATAGAGAAGAAAGCGCTGAAGCAGTTAGAACACTTTAGATGAACCATCCAAAATTGGAAAACTGACACCTCTCATGTTACGCTCAAAGTCTGCTGAATGCATCATAATGCGTTGTAGCATCAGTAGCTGTCCCATTGAGTGCTTTGTTTTGAACAGGAGCACAGGGCAGAGTCTGAACCGGACTGATCAATATGCAGAAGTGGTATTTTTCACTATATGTGCAAGTGTAAAGAAAGGTGGAAGCAAACTAGTATAGTAGGTTACAATTATCTGTTTTTTGGAGTGTGTCTGTCAGTAAGCAAATGTATCAGCCTTTTTTTAGTTGGCTGTGAGTCATGACATCAGAAAATTTTCAATGCACAATACGGGGATTAACGCACTCATCAGCCATCAGTGTTCTGCCATCAAAAACTGAGCTTGGACACTTACATCGAACAGTGTACTGCAATGCAGCACAACACAACACAAAGGGAACACAATGTAAGTACTGGAGTCGATTTCAAAGATTTCAAAGAAAGCATTCCCATGATCACTGATGGCTGTAGTGGAGTTTAGAGCTAAGACATCCACAGCAAACTTTTTCTGACTGAAATGAAGTCTTAGCACTGGATCTTTGATGAACTTACCATTTACAGGAAGCAATGTGAGATGTACATCTCTTACTGCATATAGCTTACCATTAGGTTTGCGCAGGTTATGACTCCTATCTTCAATTAATGTGTTATCTTCAGCGCTCATTTACTCTGTAATTATTATACCATGAATGGTCTGAAAAACTGCTCCAAAATAGGTTTGTGTAAACAGAATTCTAATTGATTCTGAGCATTGGAAATTAACCAATAAGGCCATAATGGTAATGTGATGCTTTATTGCTCCTTTTAGAGAACATCTCTTTTCTTTTCACCCCCTTCACAGAGAGGCCCAAGGTCAACTACTGAACGGCGCCCCTGGAGCTGGTAGAGATTTTAAATCCAGATTCACAGAGATTGAGTTGCAAGGGCAATCAGCACATTTTTGCAGTTGTTTGAGCTAAGGCAGCAGAGTTTTTGTATTCAGCGCAAATCAAGTTGCTGCACAAACAAGCGGTGGAAAACTGCACTATGCAAGTGCATAGCCCCATCATCACCAATTACAAGCTCAAATTGCCTCAGCTGGAAGACTAATCTACTGAGGCCTGTGCATCCCATAAAGCACTGTTTTTAATCAGGGCATTCTGCAGCCTTATCTGAGATCACCCTAAAAATAAATATGTGGGCAAAATATATAGAATTTGCATATGTGTGGCCAAGCACAAAGAGGCTTTGCCATGATTTCCGCCAACAATTAGTGAATGCCATTGTTATTTGTTCACTTTTGTGCTGGAATACATCACGTGCTCCTCCCTGCACATATCTCTAATGAAACGTGGCCTCATTGTCTTGCTCAAAGACAATTCAGCGTGCCAGATAATTGCTGACATGCAGCTTGGACCCAGAAACACAATGAGTGTCATGTACACCAGTAATCTTGTCCATCATTCAAAGCCTCAGGCAGAAATGGTGAAAGACTGATCAGTAAAGTTATTACTGGCATGATGACAAAAAAGGAAAAAAGAAGTGGTACAAATATAATAGTCTGATTTATATTTAATCAGTATGAATTCAAGGAACACTGTAGCCTGTAATTATAATGTTCAAATTAGTCATTTAAGAACTTATGCTTTTAACTGTAATAATAAGCCAGTATTTCAGTGTGCTTTAACAAAGAATCGGATGATTTTGAAGGTAAATTTTTATGCATTTTGTGAGTTTCATGTCGCCCCAGAATCAGTAAATGTGTCGAAACATGCAAGCAACAATGTGAGCGTGTTAGGGCGGACCTTTACACACAGAAACCCTGTAGACATTAATACATTTGAGAACAGATAGAGGGAGTTGTGGATTTAGATAAAAAACAATCTTCATGGATTAGCATGACATTCTGCTATCCCTCCCTACAATACATTATCCGACTGCAGTTTAAACTGTGTGTGTGTGTGTTTGCGTGCGTGTGTGTGTGTGTGTGTGTGTGTGTGTGTGTTTATCTGACAGAAGGGATTAGACATATTGTGTGCTGATAGAGGGCATATTACCATGTGTCTTCTCTATCACCTCATTCCTCTTTTGGATTTGCAAACAGCCAACTAACACCATCCATCTGCGGTTATATTTTTCTTATGATTGCATAACTGCGCGTATGATCTGATCTGTTTGTGTTTGGGCAAATGCAGAAGTAAACTCGAGGTAAAGAAAAATCAACAACTATTGTATACAGTTAATATTTCATACGCTGTAGGCCCATTTATAATACACAGTTATAATCAGCGCCGTACACGGCAGGGAATAAGACAGAGAACAAGGACCGCTTCAGTCCTCCTGTAAAGCCTTGAGAAACATACAGTTTACATTAATGTGATGAGAAATGAGTCTTCCTGGCTAATTCTGGCAGAAAACTGAAATTCTGATCAATGGTCACTTTCACTGTCAGCGAAATTGACTAAAGCTGCTGGATAAAAAGTCTTATTATGACTTCTGCCCTCTCTGCACTCTCCCCATCATGGTGGTCCTTCACTTATTGCCTCTATTAATCACATGGCAGCCATTAATACAGCCGATCTAAGAATCACATGGATTTGTCCCATAACAAACATAAACCATATTCTCCTGACATGTTTAGAAACAATGTCAAATCACCTAATGACAGCTCTGCACTAAACACACAGCTCAGTGCGTGACATGTTTTGGGTTTAGCTCATGTCGAAGGCTTTGCTCAAACAAACAGCGTGGGTTTTATTCCAATACGCCTCTCTGCTCTTTCCCTGTGAGGGGAAATCCCCGCAGCACGCACTGTCTTTCTGAATTGTCACCAGCGCCTTTGAAAAAAACAAAAATGACACCTGCTCTTTTGATAATCATTCACAATCAACGCCCAAACTGAGCTCTACTTATGAAACTTTTTAAAGGAATAAAATGTAAATTCAGGCACATGCAGTCAAGTCAAAATGAAAACTTCACAGAGTGGATCCCCTATATTTTAGAGATACTGAATGAAGAACTCCAGGTATTTACTTACTTACTTACTTGCTTACTTACTTACTTACTTTCTTACTTACGTTCTTATTTATTTATTTATTTACTTATTTATTCTGTAGAGCTGGATGTATTCTATATGGACTGTCTAGATTACATTACACATTAAATGAACATTAAAGGATCTCCAGGGGAAATTAGGTCATTGCAGCAGCAAATAAAAGGATACATCAAAGATGAAACACTTCTAAAATCAAGACTAGGAGATATTAAGAAAAATATATGAATGAAAAAGACAAGAAATACATGACAAAATATGAGAATAAGAAAAAAAATGTACAGCATAAGCTCATACTGTGCGAAATGTGTATTTTTATCAGATCATCCATATGTACATATATGCAGATGCATTCAGGCCAGAGTATGCTATATGGAGAAACTACAAAGTCACAGCCAGCAACTTGAGAGATCTTCAACAAGGGACACACGGCATGTTTTCTTTTCTTTCCTTTTTAACGGATGATGCTGTCAGCCAGACACGCTCTTTCTGTCTCATATCAGTGCTATCACTGGCAGCCTGACGCAAATCCTGATACTATTTTGAATTAAGTTCCCATGATTGGCAAGTGGAGCATTTGCATCATGAATTCAAATGGTGTCTACTGTTTAGAATGATAAGAAGCGTATTGTGGTGTGAGTGTCAAAGCCTCTATCAAATCTGGTTTTGTGTGTGTATGTGTGTGTGTGTGTGTGTGTGTGTGTGTGTGTGTGTGTGTGTGTGTGTGTGTGAACATTGTACATGTGTATTTGTGCCAAGGGAGACAGAGTTATGGAGGACCGTGAACATCAGTGCATCCCATATCTCACATCATTTTCAACAGATAGTTTTGGTAATCTCCCCTTCTCGTGTGTGTGCGTGTGCGTGTGTGTGTGTGTGTTTAAATGCATGTCATTAAGCATAAAAATGTAGTCTGAGTGTGTGAGACACGGAGATTTAATCTCCATTATAGCCGTTTATTTTTATATATTATTGTATTTTTCAAAACAAATCCTAAACTTCTGAGTTTTTGAACATGTACATTTTGTACACTGCTTTGGTAATATTGTCCCTGATCGTCAAGCCAATATAATCTGTAACTGAATTGACAGAGTCGGTGTGTTTGCTACAAATGCATATTTCCATGCCCTGTTTTTTCTCCTCTAAGCAGTGCATCATCCACAGCCTGCCTTCTCCCTGTATAGTAAACAGGAGTAAACTGTTAAGCGGCCCTGAGGTGTAGCTGCAGCTTTGTCATGATGATAAAGAGAGGCCAGCAGTGGTGGAAACACTCCAGCTAACTATCCTTGGCCAGTGAGTGATCACCTAGCTACAGCTTCACCAGCTCTTAAAGGATAATTCCAATTATTTCAAACCTGCTCCTTATTTTCTCTGTCTTTGCCATCTTAACAATTGATTGTGTTGAAAATTTCATCATATACTTCACTCTAGAGCTTTCATACCTCCAGGTGGCTGGGAGTGGAGCTGTCCAATACGCACACACACACATGCGCGCGCACACACCCACACCCACACCCACACATGCTGAGCCAACAGGTAACCTCCAACAGTTGAATCCAAAAAGCAATTAAAACATGTCCTTTCAATATACTAGCATGCTGCAGTGGGATGTTCGTGCAGCTAATTTTCAATTATCCATTGTCTGATGCATGCATATATTGCTTTATTGTGTTATTTTAAGTAGTATGAGCTAGATGGAAAGTAGAGCATAAATGCTGCATTCATTGGATGTTCTGTAAATACAAATTTCAGCTGTGAGAAACGGTCAACCTCCTGGTGGTAATTCCAAGTAGAATATTTGGGATTTCTTTGGTTTTCCACCCAGCATGATATATAATGAAAGTCAGCACAAGCAGTTAATATAACTGAAGAAACAAAGTCCCATGTTTCTGCTTCTTTGTACATGACTTGAACACATCACAAGACTGGCAAAACCTAACCAAGAACAAATAAGTATAAAACAAATATTGACTGAACTATTAGAACTGAAATCATGTGGTAATTCTTCAAGCACAGCTTTTCCAAGATATTGTATGCAATTACAGTGTTAGTGTTGAAAAGACATGTTTTAATTGCTTTTTGGATTTAATTGTTGGAGTTTACCCAATCAGTCGTCATGGCAAGAACAATGCCCAGGTTTAAAATATGCAGAATTATCCTTTAATAGACAAATGACCGAAACATGAAAAAAAGCCTGAAGAGCGTTCTTGCTTCATTCTTTAACATCACTGGAAGACAAAACAAGAGCAGGTCGACAAATGTACACGGTTACACACATTTTGCCAGACTTTTTAACATCTGGTTTGGCTTTCCTGTTGTGGTAGAAGGCAAAAATGAGGAAAATTCAAGTTTTGTCACCTGCATTGCTGGAATTTATTATCAATCCTCTATTAAAGACAATGAACATCCAGTTAACGATCTTCCATATGACAACACAGTCAGGCCCTCTTCACACCTAAGCATTGTCACAATTACTGCTGTATTTTATTGTCCTTGGACATTAAATTGTTCCCATCCAAATAGGATTTATCCTTTCCTTGCCAAAGCCAGCATCACTTCCGTTCATACACATTTACATACTTTGAAATGATCAGTAAACATTTCATCTCACTCAAAGACAATCTACAGTAACTTAGCAAGCATTTGACAGACAGCCACATGTAAGGATGGCCATGCCATACAATTACAATTTATATTGATACCACTTTATAACCATTTTGAACTGATATCGGATAGAGGTCATGGTTTCCCAAAAAGAAGCAGGTAGCAGTTATGGATGACTATGGACGTCGTCTGAACTTACTTTCAGTACTATATTTACTGTGGTTTTCAACAGAGGTGCAGGGTGCCACACCATCCTATTCAGTGTCAAAATGTTTTCTGGGAAGCCACAGACAACACTGAGTGCATCACACTTTCAGCACACTCACAGTATGGGTGCTTCTGTGCGGGCTTTATTGGGTCGTTTGTAGTGGCCAAAATCCATCACGACAATGCCTGCTGGTATAGAGAGTGGACGCTGGGTATTTTTCAAGCCGCACTGGAGGTGGAACTGATGGTGATATAATAGTTGTAATCACACAGCAGGATATAAATGGGCCCCGTTTAGGTTTTTTTTTTCTGTGGTTCTATTTTGTTACAAGGCAAGGAAGAGAAGGGGTACAATGGAAAAAAATAGATAAAAATGTAGAGGTGGCAAGGGATCATAGGGAGAATGTGTGTATGTGGGGGGGCAATATCTAAAAATACAGAGAACAAAAGTGCATATCTATTGTAGAGAGTAGGGATTGGAGAGAATAGTAATGCTGGCAGGTATAGAAGTAGCCAAAATCCTCATTGTGCTAATCTAAAAAGACCTGGCCGATGCAGGTTTTGGAACTGATCATTTTGTATTGAAGCAGCTGATATTTTCTGATTTCACCCATCATTTTATTCCAGTCAGGGTGGGAAAGCCTCTGAATCGGTGTTTAGATCATGACGCTAAAACTCCCTATTGAATCCTAGGATAGGAAAATCTTTTAGATGGGCTGGCAGGCAGGTTTCATTAGATGTGGATGTCAGGACAAGCTGAAATCCACTTTTTAATGAAAGGTCTGTCTTCACTTGGGTCAAGGCTCTTATCGCTCAACTCTTTTAGTGAAAGTGATCAATCAGTCCCCTATTTCAGTTTAGTGGCTGCATTCTGATTCACTTGATTCTTCTTCTTATACGATGCCATTTCCACATTGGAGTCACTCGTCGCTCACGCATGCCACATTAAGCAAATTCCATTTCCACGGCATTACGCCGGCTTTAAGTGATGTATATGGAAATGATTGTGGTTGGTGAGTGGCTGTGACACAAAAGCGTGGTGCTGAATGCTACTGAGATCATGGGATTCATCAGGAAACCACACTTCCCCTCGCTTTTCAGCAGACAATGATTGCTATGTAACCTCGGTGTTTCGGAGCTTCCTGGCGATGGGTGATGATTAGCCCTGTGCTTTGTGTGTGTGTATTTGACTGGGTGTGTGAGTGTGTGCTGTATGTGGGGTTCAAATGCTGGATTTGCTGAAGTCATCCACATGGCTTTTATATTGTACTTCTATACTGGTGACAGAAACCTAACATAGCAGGGAGGAACAAAGGAAAGGCTTTCAGTGACCCCTTCCTGACACACACACACACACACACACACACACACACACACACACACACACACACACACCCATAGAGCCTGGTCCTGGTTAAAGCGATGAATTAAGCTGTATTGCTCAGTGGTTTGCAGTTGAACGCTGATGGTATTAATTGAATGCTGGTTAATTTGTCTTATCAGGAGCAGATTGTACGCCTACATAATATGATGTAAACTTCCTTTCATGGTTGTCCAAGTTGGCCTACGCTATATAAGGAAGTACAGTATCTTGTCACGGTTTTCAAAACTGTTCTCCTTGCCAAGGTAAATCATTTGGCGGTTTTCTGCAACCTCTGATGCTCCATTAATTCAGGCACCAACTGCTCGGCCTCTTTGGAATTTTGTTAGCTAAATTACTTTGCTTTGAAAATTCACACAGTAAATGATGGTTATATGGCTTCTTTTAAGGTTGACACCTACTGCCAGGATGGAAAAAAATGTTCAAAATGTCAACTTAAAGGAATACTCGGATACTAGGATCTGTTCATGTGGACATGTTGCTTACCAAGCTCTGCGTGTCATTTATAAGTTCAAGTTCATTTATTTATTTAGTCCTTAATTACAGGCCTGTATGAAAAGAATGGATTGGATTTAAAGGAATACTCCAACATTTTGGGCAAAATACCCTTTTTCCGACTTACCCAGACTGAGACAAGATGTTTGATACCATTTTCACCTCTGAATGTCCACTGGTTCTATTCCTACGGGTAGCATTTTGTGTTAGCTTAGCATAAAGACTTGAAGTCTACAGGAGTCATTAGCCTAGCTCTGTCAAAGTGAAAAAATAAACCTTACAGCAACTCTGAAGCTGTCTTATTTACACAGTGTTCATGTGTGTTACACGGTAATGAAATATATGTCTTGGAATTGCAAAAATGAGAGTTTTAGGAGAAGTTAGATGGTAGGAACTATAACTGATGTTCATCGGTTATAGTTCCTATCATCTAACTTTTCCTAAAACGACCCTCATTTTTGCTCTGACAGCTGATAGCTAACTGACACTTAGTTGAGTTTTTACATCGAACAGGTTGATATGAAGTTAAGTAGTTGAAAAACTCAGCTGGTACAAAGTTGATACAAAGTTCAATATTACTGTAGCATTGGACAGCCCAAATAAAGTGTGACCAGAATCAGAATGAGAACCTGTAGCGCACTGGTTCACACGTGACCAATTAAGCGGCAATCTTCCAATAACAGGATAGACTAATGGAGCACAGATAAGATCTCAAAGATATAAATCAATGTCAGATAATATAATTGAGCACAATATATCCAATAATAACCTTATTGATACCTAATACCATTACTTCTATTGAAAATATAATTGACAATATAAATTGGAATATTCATAAAGGTTAAAATTACTGCTATTATACACTATTCAAACAAGATTCAGTAATAATGAATAATGTGGCTCTAATATTTGTTGTTGTTTTTTTCAAAGCAAATATTGATATGTGATTAATTGTGATTAATTCAATGAATTAATCAGTATATCATGTGATTAATTAGATAAAAATCGTAACCATTTGACAGCCCTAGTTTTTTTTGCAATGAAGTTTAAGTAAAAGTATGCCTTTTTAGAATTAATCAAGGCCCCCTAATGGTTCTTAAGTAAACTGACGTGTAATTAGTGTTTTTTTTGTTTTGTTTTTTTTGTTTTTTTTTTTTTGGTACTTTCGACCCCTGCTGCTAATTCATATTCTAATGAATATGTCTCACCTGTGTAGCTGCCTTTATAATTAGCTCCTCCAGAGTCTTTTTTCATGTGGTGCTTTTGTTATTTTGTCTTTATGTCATTTCCCTGCAGTCCTTTCAGTCCCTCTCCTCTCTTGTGCTTCCTTTTCACCCTTCCTCCGCCCTCCCCTCCCTCGCTCTGCTTTTCCTCCATGTATATGTATGCTGGATGATGATATCATACACTGGGATATTTGAAAATGTCAGAAGGGGCTGTGTTCAGTACTGTGATATCATTTATGTTCTTATTGCTATTATAATACCTTATGCTTGCAATCTTCAAATGCCCGTGTTAAAGCATTCTGTCACTCCCTTAGGGCAAATGTCAGCTCACTTTGAAACAGACACTCTGAGGGGAAGGTGAGGGGAACTAAAAAAAAAAAAAAAGCGAGAAGTGGTGCTGTCGCTTTTTCCACTCACACCCAGACTCACAGAAATACTTGGGTAACAGGTAACAGGTACCGCTGAATGCACTGGACCAGTTTGACACAGCTTAAACTGAGCAGAGTCATCGCACTGGTCTTTTTGGCCATGCTTGCCTGCTTGCATGCTTGCCTGGAGGAAAAGTTGTGCTTATATTTGGGCATGTTTAGACTTGCCCAACCTGTTATAGAAAAGAGTTCCATTATATGTATTTCTGTGAGACATCAGTGCTCTTATTTTATTATTAATTAATTAATTAATTTATTTATTTATTTATTTAGTATTTCTTGTGCAAAG
>OMKZ01028048.1:3679-37460 GCA_900302535.1 Neoniphon sammara
GTATTATTTTCCCTCAACTACTGCAGATGCATATAGGTCAGGTTGTAAATCCCTGAAGTGCCGTAGAGGCTGAACACTCCAGACTTTTGGTCGTTCTGTGTCTCTTAGCTTTATTTTTAGTCGGAGCTCAACACTAGCTCAGCCTGTGTTTGCTCCTAACAGTTCCCTCTAGGTTACCACTTGGTCTGGTTTCAAGTAAATAACATTGTTTTTTTTACTGCTGAATCAAATATTAATCCTGTTACACAGTGGACAGTAGTGTTTAACAACTTGAGAAGAAGTTTCAGATCAACATGTCATCCTAAATGAATCATCATTTTTTTTTTATTAATTTATTTATTGTCTTCTGTCCTGTCTGTATGTTCATGTACTGTATATATATACTATACTGTAGAGAGCGAGCGAGCGAGAGAGAGAGAGAGATGCACACACACACACTTATATAAACTTTCTGGTTTCATTTAGTTTGCTTACAGAATTCACTGAGCGAGCTTTAAGCAAAAGGCATCACAGTCTGTACCTGGAACATGGCATGTAAACAAGTTCTTAGTAAAGGAGGTTTGTAAGAAAGATAAACATTCATAATTTATGTTAGCAGTTGATTAATGAACATGACTGTTTATTTTTGAATATATACTGGAAAATTTTTAGCATTCTGGAATAGTACGATATTTGGTTTCTGACTATTTGAAAGTAAATGTACAGGACCAAATTGAACCGGCATTGTAATATATAAATGAACACGCGTGTATGTATGAGCAGAGCTGTGCCACCTCAAAGGTGACTAAAGGTTGAAAGCCCTTGCCAGCTGATAACAGTGTGCACCCCTCTTAGGATACCTCATTAATATAACGTGTAACACATTTCTTAAATTAGAGTTTTTGTCAGTAAGTTCTTTGATCAACTTGCTGTTGATCAAAGGCTGGTAGCAGTTTCAGCTCTGTGTTCAGTATAACGCAACAATACATTGATCAAAGAGCTTATTTCCCAAAACTCAGTGTATTCTTTCAAGTTCGATTAATCATTACAGACAGCTATCTGAAATGACTCTGCGAAATGTTTTCTTTTTGATTTGAGCTCCTTTTCTACGATGTTTTACCAGTTGGTCATCTATTTTTTTGTAATAAATAATCCCCTTTATAGTTGTTTGGAGTTTTTACAATGTTTTAAGCATGAAACAGGATATTTAGGAGGTTCACAAGGTAGTTAGGGGTTGTGGGTATGATATGTGCCTTAAGCAGACATTTATAATGTTTGAAAACTTTTACATAGTTGTTCCTCACATCCCTCACAGGACATGTATACATATGCAGTTTTATGTAGAAATGTTGATGTAATTCATAATGGTCGGCTTTTAGGGAAGCTTTTTTATTTGTGTGTGTGTGTGTGTGTGTGTGTGCACACACACAGGACAGTTTAACTAAATTCCAAACTCAAATTTTCTTAACTGTACTATCTTGGCTATTGTCATGGTACCTTCTAGTCTGGTATTCTGTTTTGTCCAAAGAAGGAATCTGTAGATTCCACAAAAAAAAACCTCTTCCAGTCGTTCAGTGCTCTCCTCAGACATGTTTAAGTCCTTGTGAAAACATCTGAACTCATCATCAGTGCCTGGGTCAGTTAAGTTTTCCTCAGCACTGCTGATTACAGATATGAACCCAGCCCTGGCAGATTGCCTCAGCTGGTGGCATGCTAGCCTGTGCACCAAATTCATAATATCTCTGGCATGATTTTAAATTTAAGACAGCTCTCATTAGTCAGAAAATTGAATTCAGTCTTCTGTAGTCAAATTCTCTCCCCATGTAACTACACAGAGGATAGTGTTGAAATAAACTGATTAATAACTTCTATTGTCATTCCATTCTGTAATATGTTTTCCTTTTGTATTCACGAGCATTGTAGGTTTCTCATCAAGTGCTATGAGTAGTCTCTATTCTGTAGGCTTGAGCAAGTAATGTGCAAAATAATATACCCACATCATACTGGGTTTATTACTGGTAGACAGCCGTACATCAACTGTCCAGGGGACAGTTTTGTTTCCAGAAAGAATTCTCTTCCACTTATTTTCTTTTCTATAATGGCTGAGCATGTGAGCCCTAAGTCACCAGGAACTACATTTCCAAACTCAAATCGCCTTACTCTGAATATATCATTTTTACATGCTTATCTGAAAATAAGAGGTCACCAAGCTGAACATACCAAGTAAATCCAACCTGTCCCTACTTAAGGGTACCATCCATCTGTGCATCCATTCACACTTCTTATCCAGGGCCAGAATGCAGTGGTAGCAGGCTGAGGAGGGCAGCCCAGACATAATTTTCCACATGTCCACCAGCCCTGCCTGGGGGACCCAAGGTGAGGGATCATAACCAACAAGACCAGAGTCCTATCTCTTTGAATGGGGAGATCCCTATATCCAGCGTATTGGCATATGAATTGTCATCTGCTTTCCATCTTTAGGAAAAGTATCAAATCATATACAGTATGGCGTTTGCTCTGAAGGACATTGGTGCCACAGGAAAACAGTATTTTTCACCAAGGCTTCTATGCATGTGCTATTCATACAGCAAGATTACGACACTCTGCTGTGTGGAAACCCATGTTGCTGCCATGTTAACTGTAAACAGTCATGTCAGGCATGTGGTTGAGCAGAGAGATTGTTTTATAAATAAAAGCATTTACATTTTTACCAGTATTAATTATGTGGTGTCAGTTGTCTTGCCTGGGTTTGTCTAGGGTGCGACATTGTTGTCCATCGGATCTGTTGTAAATGTCAAAGCTGTGTAGCTATGCAAAATATGAACATGTGATTGGCTGTCTTACATTGATATGCCACCTCTTTTAGCATTTCAAAATTTCCAATCTATGTTTTTGTTTTTTTTGTTTTTTTACCCTCATTCCGAATCCGAATATTTTAATATTGAGTATCGGCCATTACTGAGTCTGATCCAATCCTTATAACTGAGGCCCAGCTCTGAGAAAGTCTTTTTACATCTATAAGTTTACATGTACATCATGTTCGTCTTGCAAAAGTAAATCCAAAAATGCTCGCGGTCACTGCTTTTTTTTGAGGAGGAACTGAAGAGGCTGCTTATGTAAAGGCTCAGCATTAAGTCACACTGCAATTAAGTTGAAATAGGAAATTCCAAGTTTTTACAGTTTCCAGGTATTTCTCAGTAGTAGATGATTTTGTACCCTCTAGTTTGTTCATTTGTGCACTTATTTTCCTTTTATTAGCTTAAGTATTCACAGAAAGGTGTAAATTACGTGTTTTTCATGTTTTACAAACCTTCCACTGCAAAATAGAGTGGCTCCTCTATATAGAGTCTAAAACATTATAAATGCTACAGGAATGAGTCATAGAAATGCTGCAGTAAAGGCTTCAGAGTGATTTGTTTTTGCCAGCTTTTTTTTCTTTGCAGCAATTACAAAATAGAAAAGGGGAAAGTAACAAACAAAAATTAAAGCTGTAACACAGTGAAATTGCAGTTATTGTTAATAATAATAATAATAATAATAATAATAAGTTTTAGTCCGTCTTACAGGGGACAGAATCTTTGTTTTCTAGTCCGTCTCTGACATTCTTTTTAAATGTCCAGTTATCCAAGAAAGACATTTGATGGTCTCACTTAAATCAGCAGCTTGTCACCATTTCTCTCTCTAGCAGGGGTTGACAATCCTGAGCTCGTAGGCCAAAACTTTTTTGACCCCCCCATCTGATTTTGAAAATGTTATTTCTGTTCCACCTCCATTTTACTGGCATTGCATTTCTCACATAAATCATGCCAAAAGATGAAATCTAACCCCCTTAAAGAATGCTTTATTTCCTTAAATCGTTTGAATGAACAGGTGCAGACACTAATCAGGCAGGCAGGGCCACTGTGGTGCTTAAACACGTTTTGGATAATGACATTTTCTCATTAGATGGCAGGTTACTGTTTCACTAACTTCCCCCTCAAGTCGTCTGAACCCGCTGTTATCTGGATCTTTCTTAACCACCAGCAATAAGTGGCAGCCAAATATTGGGAAAAATAAAATAAAAAACTATAAGAAATGTCCTATTATTAGAATAAGTAGCCTAAGCTTGAGCCTCATTTAGTGGGTAAAGATGTGATGCTGTTTTCAGCCGTATACCCTGTCAGATTTACCTATTAAGTTTTGATTTCGGTGCCGGGCCAGCTGAATGGTGGCCAATACCATTAGCACAGTGTAGCTACTTTGCCAGCTAGCTGGTTGGTTTGCTGGCTAATTAGCTAGCTACAAGCCAGGTGCATACCTTCTTGTACAAGCTTGCAAGTTAAAATATTACTAGAACTGTACTTAACGAAAGAAAATGGTGCCCTGACTTCTTGGGCGGTCTACAGTCTACAACACACAGCAAGCCATATTATTTACAGCTCAATACTGGCATAAAAAGACACCAAAAGTCCAGCCTGGGAGCCACCTGATTGACCTATCACCCAGAGCGGACATGCCCATAATTATGCATAACTTTAAGCCTTAATATAATTTAAACGGGTGACTTGCATGATTTAAGGTATTTTCATATAGTATTTGAGATTTAGCAAATTACTGTCCACTTTATTATTAACAGTTTTGATGCTTCCCTAAAACAGTATTTTTAAACTTTGAATGAAGCTGATAGCTGCAGGTAAACCAGATATATTATTGCCTAAATGTGTGCAGGTACCTGCACACATTGCTTGCTTTTAGGATTCATTTTGTAGTTTTAGGTGTTTTGTATGCACTGTTCCTGCAGCCTGGTTTCATAAGTGAAACTAAAGATATAGCAGCAACAGGTTTGTGTTGTCAATGCTGTAGTTTTTCCCATGTAATCTATTCATAATGTACTGGTTACATCTTACCCACTTCTTTTTCCTTCTCTGTTCACCTCCTAATCTCCTCTTTTGGCTGTTTTTGGCTCTTGGTCTGTGGGACCTTTGAAAAATGAATTAGAGAGGAAGCACAGGACCTGGTGAGGCCAGGCTGGGGCTAGTCCTTACTGTGCAGGCATTGTATTGATTTCAGGGTGAGTCACACCTCGGGCTGTTGAGTGCAGGAGAAATGCCACACCACTCACTTCTCTCTATTCATCTCAGTTTTTCTTTCTGTCCAGCTAATTGTCTAATTGTTCTTTTCTATAATTTTGTCTTTCTATGGTGTTTTTGCTCGTGGGGGTGTTCGGGGTACTACTTGGACATTTCACATTTCACTGCTGTACTCATCCTTGAAAATTACTCACATCTCAGCTAATATTGACTCTGATGTTTTTTCTAGTTTTTGCAATACCTCGACCCACCTCAAATGAAATGAAAAGTAAAATGTTGCATGCATGATTGTTGTGACGATGTTTTGAAGTTACATGTAGCTGAACGAAGTAAGAAAATATCAACAAGTAAACCGTCCTTGAACATCAATTTAGTTTCCCTCTACTTGGAAGAGGTACTGGATCTCAGGTGGGAGGGGTGGGAAAAAATTTTAACCAAATGTTGCCCATTCTGCAGTTACTTAGACAAGCTTACTTAGACAAGCTATGATTATTCTAATAATTGACATAAGCATAATCCCTTTAACTTGTGTGATACATTAAAATTTTAATCGCAGTAATGGACATTACCTAGGACATGTACACACCCTAGTTACATTTTTCTAAAGTGTGATCAAATTCCACACGTGCCTGTCTCATGGTGCTATGTGGAAGTGGAAAGCAACTGTGGTCTGTACTGGACTAGATTAAGGAGTGATTCTTTCCAGTATCTGTTGTCCACAGCTGCTTGTAGGATATTGGAGGGTCATCTCTCATCTTCAGTCATTTTCAGTTGATAAAATGTCCTTGTCATCCAAAGATGTCAGGCCAGGCATGTACATTCCACATGCAGCCTATATCTTGACGGATGTGGTGCCATTTTCAAGTGCTGTGCCATTACATACACCTCATTCATTGTTGGTACTTTTGTTTACTCTTTTGCAGCGAGCATCATGTTCTCACAAAGGTGCATGAACTTCCATGCTTTTGCTATGGCTAAGTATTCTGCACAGCTTCCAAGTTAATGACATGCAGTTGCAACTCTCAGCTTCAGGAGTACAGGAGCATTAATGGCAACAATGAGCATGCATTTGGCACAGTAGTTCACACAACTTCCTGAAAGATCTCTCTCCACTTTACTTGACTTGATTCCATCAGGATCATTGGTTCCCACCGATGCTTCCTCCATATTCTCCTCCAAAAACACTGGGCTTTTCAGGGGTGGATCAGTCATATGCATCATCCCCTTCTTTCTATCAGGTCTCCTAAAACTAGCACAAGAAGCATGGCATTTTATAATTGCAACAAGGGTAAGTAGGGGTGGGACTCACTTTCATTTTCACAGCATTAGTCTCTGTAGTGACAGAGAATATAATGGGCTGTACACCTCTTAGGTGCAGCAGTACAGATTGATTTAGATCAATTATATACATCTATACAAAAACCAACTTTTTATTGTGTGGCAACTGCACTGATATGGCAGTGCGCCACAGATTACTGGGTTATGGGAAACGCTACAGATGCCAAAACACTAGATGACCACACCAGGTCTAAACTGCAAAATATAAGGCCTGTGTAGAATGTATTTGCTAAAAATAAAATATGTTGTAGTATACCAAAACATATACATCAAAACTAAACATCTCTCATACTAAAACTATGGTTGACTGCTGCAACAACAAGCTGTTGTTTTCCTTTCTCTGGGTGGAAATGAGTAATGTGATTTCTGAGGTTAGTGGTGCTGCCGAAGTATTTGATTTTCATGTACCACTACTTACAAATCGTATGAGTTCTGTCAAATTCTGTTTTGGCTTCCACTTCATAAAATTCATAAAAGTGTGCCCACACACCTGTTTTCAACACAGGAGGTGCTGGGAAAATCATTCTTCTCTGTTCTGCTATTACTCAAATACATCTTGAGTGTCAACACGTCACTGATGTCATGCCATGCTGCTTACGTGACTCCCAGTTGATGGGTGCATTTTTCAAAGACACAGACACCCTTTTACAGTCAATGGAAATTAATGGACCACCACATCAATGTTCAAATAAAATTAGCATTTTTAGTAGAAAAAAATCTGATTACAGAGTGTCCTGTATCAATTCAGAATCATAGAAAGCTTTACGATTCATCAATACCATGATTATTTTTTCCGCCCCTGGCAATAGGCCTATCGCTGCGATGCACAACATGATGTTGTAGTTCAATCATAGCTGTAATTGTTTCAGTAAAAATTGAAATGCCAATCAAAACAAACTCCAATTTCTAGAATTCTTTCTGGATGACCAAACTGGTGCTTCAGTCATGTAAATGGGAGTATTATGGGGAGTTGTCAGTTTATAAAATCAAGCAAAATTATTAATCAGTCTATTGCCTTATTGACAGTATGGGCAATGGTTGCCAATAATCCAAACTATTGTGCTTATGCCAGTACAGCCAGTGGTATGGTGCACCAAAGGTATAACTCTGGGTATGCCATGTTATGTTTCAGACTGGTAACCAATCATAGCCTTGGTATCTCACTATGAATTTGCATATTTAGCTAATGCAAAGTTCATTAGATGCCCTTCTTCAGAGACTTTAGATGATTTTCAAAGCGGAGCATCTGGGTGTTTTTACAAGGTATAACAACACCCAGGCTTTACAAGGCAGGTAACGTTAACTGTTGGCGATCAGGGCCGAGGTTTATCTAGCTAAAATTAGCAACACACAGCTGATTGATAACATAGTAATTTCAGTCAGTTATCTATTACCATTACGTTTCTAACATAGACAGCAGAACATAAAAAAATTTGCATTCTGATACATCCCCTTGTAGGCGACCCTGTACAATTTGCTCTTCTTCAGAATAGGCCTATAGTTCGAACATTTATGGCTGAATTACACCTATATTACCTCTTGCTCTTGTGTAGCATGTAGCGTAGCCTTCAGTAGCAAAACAGAAAACAAGCGTCAAGCGGAGATTTGGGTGGGCAGTCGAAGGTGAGCCGGTATGTGCTGGGTAGAGATTTGAACAGAGGGGGGGACTATTTGCATCTTCACAGATCCGCACATACTAAATAAAATCAAAGTTGTACAGTTATATCTAAGCCATTTTAAGGCATGCAGGGATTTTTTTTCATGGAAAAAAATGCCTTAATACGTAATTTGGTTGAACAGAGATGAGTTTTTAAGGGTTTAATCAGTGCCGGTAATGGGTCTTTAATCAGCTTAAACTTGACTTGAATAACTAAATGGATTCTAAAATAGACAATTGAAAATCACTGTCTTTTTACAACAGTGGTGTAGACATAGCCTGTAGGCTAGTCTTTGTTGTTTCTTCAGGATATGAGAGATCTCAACCAGCACACTTTGTTACTCACACTGTCTGTGAATCAGTATGACAGCGATCAGAGTCACTCTAACATCTATAGGGATAGCATTGTATAAATGAAAAATGGACAAGATAAAGCTGTTGATTGCCCTGCTTGTGCTTCAAGTAGCACTCACCAGGAAAACTATGTCGCTTAAGTTGCTGCTGATGTGCGATGCCCTTGAGACTATTTCTGATGCAGTGCTTCCCTGGATTCCAGCACCTTGCCAGGGAATCGCCACGTCAAAAAGGCCAACCGTGTGAAGCGCGAGGCACGTAGTCTGGAGGAAATGTGCACCTGCGTTGCTAAAACCATTAAAATAATTGAAAAAAGGTGCAGCTGCATTCAACAACAAGCCCAATAACCACTAACTAAATTGTTTGTGTCTGAAAGAATGCGTTTTATTTTTTTCTTCCATTGGCATCATTTATATCCTAACAGTATTGAGGGGGACAAAATTGTCTGGTTTCAATAGGGGTGGGTGGGTAGGTGTTGGATGGTGGTACAACCAAAGGCACAACCAAACAGGGCAATGAGGCACAACCGACCAGACTCTGCCTGCATACATGTCAGCTGTCTACCCAGTGGTAAGCCTGGAGCTGCTGTACATTAGACAGATACAGTATTGGTTAGCAGGTCTATGGCTGGACCTGGGCGGCACAGAAGCCACTAGTTGCACCTTTCCCCGGCTACCATGGAACATGTGAGCTACTAGCGCTTCCCAGTTGCCTCCACAAAGGAGTGTGCCTAGGCAGTAGTGATGCACAGGTTTTTTTCTTTACCTGTGGCTGTCTTGTTGGTGAACTTTGGGCAGATTGCGGGTGGGTCAGTGAATAGAGAAGTATATTTTTTAATTTTCAAAATATATATATAAATCTGCTTCAAAATCTTAGTAGCAAGCTAAAAAAAAGTTATACTGTGTTTTTATTTGGGTAAGACAAGCAGACAAGCCTTGTCTTAGAAACCCATGCTTGCTGTACCTATAGGTCTAGGTATAGTTTCTGTTCCATTATGCACAGAGCAGCACACTTAATGTGCTCCACATGTAATGGACAGGCAGGCCAGCCATAGTTTACAGCAACCAGGTTAAACCATTCTAGTAATTTCCACAAATGTTTGTAATTCCGTCAATTTTTGACACTTGCTATTTCTTTGCATTTTCTGCCCACAGAGCTTATCATTCTCTCTTATTAATTTTTTGTGCAACTCACCATGTTCGGTTTTGTATAGCCAGTTGCTACATTCAGGGAGAGTAATCAATTTGGGCTTACAGCCAGAGACCTGATGGTGTGATCCTGTTTCAGCTAGGCTCACGACTAATGGTGTTTCCATTGTCACTGCAGCAGCAGGAGAGGCAGCCAACTAATGTCCACCTGTTAGTTCAGTTGTTCTTCACTCACAGCACAAGGTGATTGTGACTGGTTGTGGTTCTCACATTTAACATTTCCTGGCTGGAGACAACTTAATGTAGGTCTTTGTTTTTTTCCAATATTGCGGCTTCCTTTTTGATGAAATTTGGAACAAACCCATCTGGAGGCCTAAGTAATCAATCAATAACATTTTATTTGTTGTGATGAGTCGAACAGACCCCGACTGCATCTACCTGTGTAGATCTGTTATGACCTGGCTCGGGGAAGTAACATGAATGAAGAAAAACTGAACTAAATAAAACAAAAGTGAGTTTATTAAGTACACAAACAAAGGAAAACGAGCAAATAATGTGGTGTCGATGAGACTCAGCTGCTGCGGTGTCTGCTGGCTGACACTGCAGAGACAGAGGTGGAAGAAAGGCCAGATTGCTCAGGTGCCACAGATTGGACAGGACCAATGATTGGTTTCAGCTCCCTGAAACAAGGGAGGGCAGGTACACAGAACACATGCAACACAGGACATAACACCTTCACCCTTAAAAGGATGCCCCAACAAGGCAGCCAACCGACTCAGAACACTTTACATTTTTCAGTTCATCCTACCACCCTGAGGAGGGCGCTAGCTAGCACGTGGCCTCTCCCAAGAACGGAAACACTCCACGTTGCACCGCTGCAGAAACCTACCCAGACACGCCAGACGCCGCCACAGAAAAACCAGTAATTGTGGTCATGGCAGACCACTACAGGCAAGCCACAAGATCTACAACATGGTGATCAAGGCCAAGATGAATACAGTGCCACTTCTGATGGAAAACCTCAAAACTATGTTGAACGAACCAAAGTATTTTTGAATGAGTAGTACTCTGCTACCCACCAAAATATTTAAGCAAACACAAACCCATCTCCAAAACCTTGACCCGAACCATACTTCGTCTACACATCCTGTCATATTATCAAGGATACTGGAAATTTTAGGAGGGTCCATGCTTCAGCACTCTAGACCAGTTGTCCAGTCCTAAAGTTTACTAAAGACACTGAGAACACACTTAACCAGAGCCAATACACACCAAAGTGTATACTGGCAACGAAAACCGGTATTCAGCTAAATGAGGCAGCAAAACACAGTACTCCCTCTCCAAAACGTTAGCTTATCCAAGACTCAGAACTTAGCCAAAATTAGTGCCAAACATCGAATGTAGCCCACAAATAGGTTTCCTTGCACACACAGACTACCAGTCATCACATTATCCTAAAGATGCAAACAAACAAATTGACAAAATCTGCGACCACGTACACATGCATTCCCACACACACAACCTCACAAACACTTGACCTCCGTGGCAAATTTGAGCCTCAGATTTTTGCATTAGCTTTTGTATTTTTAAATCTATATCCATGATCATAGATCATTTTTCTGCACTGGCCAATTTGGAGACATTTGGAATGAAAATTGGCTTATATAAATCAGTGGCTAATCTATCAAAGCATCCCTATTTAACAGTTTAAAAGTTAAAATTTCTTCAAATCAACATATAAACATGTGGTTTTGCAGATATCTATCAAGTGAAGTATCTGAACTATCATTACTTTGTCATGACCTTACATTCAGTTATTTTTTTTTTTTTGTTTTGTTTTTGTTTGTTTGTTTCCTCAAAATAAGTGAAGGCCCATCTCATTAATGTACTTTACGAATTCTATGTCTTTCTGACCTGCAGTTAATAAGATTTTGAGGCTAAAATGTTGATAATGTCCAGATGTATATCTGTAGCAAGTTTCAAATCTCTATGATCTCTAAGAGCAACAGGGATGAGCCTAGGTTAAATGCCTCATTATAGTCCCACTCTATGGGCCAAAGAGTACAATTTTTTGTGGCCCAAGCATTGATTCACCAGGACTGTCTACTGTATGTGCTACAGTAGAAACTAGATGAGTGCACTCAGTAGAGTGCAGATCTCCACCAGGCATTTGTGGAAACACAGTGTCTATATAAAGCAGATAGTTGTTATTACTTTGTGTCACAACTCGTAGAGAGGGTGAGAGGGATTTTCCATGATGGCTTTGATCTTGATCCTCGTCAAAGACCTGAGAACATTAAGCAACTTAGTCTGCTGACGTATGAAACAATGACTGCTGTTTTAAACTTCATTTTTTGCAGTTGTGAGGCATCAGGCTATTTAACCTATTTTTGTTTTAGCCTCTGACACTTTAAAACAGTGTTGTTCTCCCGTGTGTGCCTATTAGTCTGATAGGCGCAATAGTATGCGAAGAGAGAGTGATGGTCAAGTGAGCTAGACAATGAATGGAGTGAGGGAGTGGAAGTAGTGAGATCATTTTTCAAAGTTTGTGAATCGCAAGTAAATGCAAGTAAAAATGAGAATAAAAAAGATAAAACCCCAGGTATGGTTATGCCATGCACTATGGCAAATGCGTTTAATTTAACCATGAATCTCACTGACTACAACTCTGGCTATTATTTGCTATGTATAATATACTATTGTATGCAATGTTTGCAATTGTCTTATCCTTATACTTAAATGTTATAACAATGCAAACCTGTAATGCTGTTACTGGATGGATGGCTTTTTGAGTAATGCTCACTAAGCTACTATCATGGGTGATGGATAAATCTGAGCATTTAATGTTTAAGTGTAGCTAGATGTTACCTCCACAAGCCTGTGCTGGTTTAATGCAGATGCATTTTACAACTGGCTGGTTTCTTATGTAATATTTATATAGACCTTACAAACTTTCTACTGTGTAGCAGATGTAATTTCAAATTTAGCAACAGTCATTACTTACTTAAAAAAAAAAAAGGGGGGGGGCGGCTTAAAAAGCATAACGTATACACAGAAGCCACTTAGTTACAGTAACAATACATGTATATTTTGCTACCTGGTTTTGGAGCATATGTGCATGCATGTTTCATATTTTCAGGGTGCTTAGGTTAAGTACTATGTTTCCATTTGATTCCAATTATGTTCAGTTCCTCCAAATTTTCAACTTGCTTTGCTGGCCTCTATTCCTTAGGTGTTTTCATCTAGCAATTCATTAATGTATTAATTTACTTACTTCCAGATCAGCAATTCATACAGATTTTTTAATGTTGTTTTCATATATTTTAATGCTACAAAGACAATGGATTTGGGTGTTCTCAGAAAAAGCCAGCAAACTGCTAATTGAAGGGGGTAAATATAATTAGAACATTATTTCCTTACCAGATTTTTGAGAATGACAATCTTGGATCTTGGATAATGTAATTCTAAAGTTTAAAAACAGCAGTCAACTGAAGTGGCCTTTTATAGCCTTAAATATGTAGAAGAAATATTGACTACACAGAGAGTAGTGTTATACATTACAGTAAGTTTTTTTTTTAATACAAACTCCACTCACTCTGAGCATTTCTTTATCTCTAGGAGCATTTCCTGCTGGTGCTCTCTATGCACGCAAAGACAAACTCCAAAGACCCTCGCATGTGGCCACAAAGACTTTCCAGGCATTGCGTATATTTGTTAACAAGGAGCTGGATGAACTGAATGCAGGTTTGTGCGCTGCCCAAGCAGTACTGAGACCTGGAGGACGTTTCTGCGTGCTTACCTTCCACTCTTTAGAAGACAGAATGGTCAAACGCTTCCTCAAGGGGGATGACTTGTCCAATCTGCATCAGCGTCGCTTCAGCCGGAAGAAGCACAGAACAGGGACAGAAGAAGTGGAGGATGGAAAAAAAGATGGAGAGAGCGTCCACTGGCTTCCCCTGCGAAGAAAAGTGATCACTCCACAAACAGACGATGTAAAAGACAACCCACGAGGACGCTCAGCAAAACTCAGGGCAGCACTCCGACGTTAAATGTGGGACATTTTGTTACCTTTCATCGAAGACAGTTTGCACTAGTCTGCAGTTAGATTCAATTTTACAGTGAATATACAACGTAAGTTCAAAGTGCCTTCACTGCATTCACCATTATCAGTGAATACAGCATATTAATTTATTTTGTAAAATATAAATGTTACTTCAGTGTACTATTTTTTTTTTTTAGTTTCTACATGCAGAGCTAAAAAAATAAAATAAATAAAGGTTATATAAATTCAGTAGGCCTGACTAGAACTTTTACTTTTGATATATCAGTTGATGCTATCAAATTAGGTGGAAATAAATTCAGCCTAACTAATAGCCAATATTGGTTACAGTTATTAGAAATACAGTTTCATACCACAGTCACATTTGTGCCACCATACTAATTAGTGAGACATTCGTTATGACCAAAGTATGCTATATAAGTTTTATTAGTTTTCCAGAATCAGAATTTTAAATTGAATTAAAAGCCTGACTGTTCCAAATCCCACAATAGTTAGACACTACATTAGTGAACAATCTCTCTTTCCCTCACTTTGCCTCATCTTTAGATCTGCTGAAATTTATGTACTTTTTGACATCCACAACTGTGGAGAAAAAGTTGCATGGAATTTTTGGCCTGTTTGAAAGAGATGGCATTGCAGAGCAACGTGGTGGAAAATCTTTGTTTGGCTGTTTTAGTTTACACACATTTTTCAGCCAAAGTTTTAGTGAAACAAAGACCTGTCCACACTCAAGTCAAACCTGTAACTGTGTAGTGTATCCATATATTTTTTATATTCTGGCAGTGGTGTTGTATAGTAAACATTTGTTTTTTGTATTACTCATCAAGGTTTTGGCCATAAAATGAATTGATACAAAACAAACAGACAGACAAATAAATAAGCAGTGTGTAAACTGAGTACTTATTACTGTTAACTAGCCCATCAGATAGTATTAAAAAAACCTTTTCCTATTGATGTCTGTATTTCCCCTGCATCTCCCTTGACGAGTGGCTCCAGTGTAACCTCTACTGTACCATATGAATCAGTAATGGCACTAAATACCAAATGACGCAAGTGTCTGAAGTGGTGGTGAATGAGCTGGGAGATTGTCATGTTCTTGAACATTCTCTCACCTTAAACTGTAAGCAGATGAGGTGTTTTCATCTTTACTATTTGACTTTGACTAATTGTAGTTGCTCCATCAAGAGGATCAACACTCTCTTTTTTTCTCTTCCTCTGCCTCATTCAGTACACTCTAAATATACCATTCTTGTTACCTTGGAAACTAAATGGCACAAGTAACATTTAACTGTGTCTAAAAGTGTATGCTGTTTTAATCTAGTATGAAATAATGTCATATCTTGAGTTTGAGTATCCCTCCAATTGATGTCAAACAGCTATGCTTATTACTGTCCATTATTATTACTGTCTGCATTACTGGAGATTGTCATGATATTTGACCCTTAACTCCTCCAGTGTGATAAGAACTTTTTGGCAGAACTACATTTATCACATACTAATAGTTGAGTGGAAATGGGTACACTCCATCCTAATCTGGTGCCTGGCAGTGTTTAGTGTATAAATAATAAATAAAGAAACATGAAATATGTACACTCTTTTTGAGCATGTATAGTATATCTATGGCATTTATCTGAAAGATTCATCCTTTTGATTATGCTCAAGTATGTCCTCCCGCCATGGTACATAGTATACAGGACATAATCTTGTCATGTTTGTCTGTCATTCTTGTCAACAGAAAATTCAACAATACGTGACGGAAATTCCATACTTACCCCACAAGTACCCGCTATAGAGCAGACAAGCACCTTGCTGCATAAATTTCAGAGTTCACATTATTACCACCTGTATGGTATATCAAGACAAGTATGTGGAGATATAAATGTTTGCTAATTAATGCTTTGTTGATGGTCTCATCAGCATAAGTGGTTACATTTAATATATCATGGTAACTATAGCATTAGGCGGAACAATATGCACCTCAAGTGTTTTTTCTTTCATAATGTAATATCTGTTCTCTTGTGGATAGGATAGTTCCAATTCCAATAGTATGTATCTGCAGGCTCACAGGCAGCATTTTCAGGACCGCAGAGCTAGGACCCTTCATTTTGGCCTGCAAGCCTGCAGCTGTACCAGCCATAGGCTGGTGGCCAATGCTGATTTCATACCCTGGGTAGAATGCAAAAAGTTGTTTATTTTACATTTGAAACTACTTCATACAAAATTTTATGTGGTCATATTTTAAATAATTCAATAATTATTTCAAGGTAACATTCTAAAAACGTTCTGACCATCCATTTTCACAGGTATTGACAATTGGTTACGTTAACATGCACAGAGGAGTTCAATTCTGTCATCAGCTTACCTGTTTGTTACCTGGTTGTCTAAGCATCTCAGTCCTTTTCACTTTTCATTTTCACCATCTGCGACGCTTATTTGGAGTTTTGGGAACACTAATGTCAACAAAAAACACTGTACAAACTACTCTTAGGATGATCAGCTTTTTCTTATGTATTGGCAATATCCTGCTGTTGCTCAGACAAAGATGGGGGGATAGCTGGCATGTCAGCCATAATGCCTTGTTGCTGTTGGGCTGTTCTGTCTGTGTGCATGTCATCAAGAAAGTTCTGTTTATTGGTTTACTCACGGCAACAGGGAAATTCAAATGCAAGGTCTCAAAATTGCATGTGAACACCTTAACTAGAATAAGACCTTTCACCAGTCAATGACCAATACGGGTTGCTCTGTGCATGTAAACATAGCCAGTTACACCTGCTGCACTGCAACTGTCCTCTTGATGCATTTTACTTGTGCTCTCTATATGAAAAAGAATTCAAGTTTGTCTCTTGTTACAAGAGGTGATCATAATACAGGCACATCAGTGATTATAAATTGTTACCTATGACTGCAAGTTCTCAATCACCATGGAGACAGTCGCTTCAGATAACAGTCAATCTGTGAAGACGCTATTATTGTAAACCTGTATCAATCCATAAACTGAGTGACTACAAAGTACTAAGTAATGAGTAATGGCTAATGTTGGGGCACTGCTCTGAATGTGCAAGTAGATATACTGAGTACTACTTGACCCACTGTGCTAACAAACCAGTACACTGTATGCCTGTGGATTGAGTTGGAACAAATACGAACAAATTTAGAAATCTCTTATCTTTCATTGTGTACAACATTGTACACAATAGTTGTGCCTTAGCTTACTCTTCCTGTTAATTAAAATCAATCTACAGTTATGTTCATTGAAAATACTTGAGACCAACTGCAGTATTTGGCCATGGTACAATCTCATTTAGATACGCATGGCATTTTTTTTTCCCTCAGCTGCCGTGTCTTTTTTCACATTGAATCCTAAGGGAAGCGGCTGTTAAACACTCAGAAAGCGGGCGCTCTGAAAAGGGCACCCAAAAGCACTGCCACCAGTGTTTTTTCCAGTTGAAACAAGTTCAACTTTTCAGAAAAACAACGTCATTTGATGGCTGTGACGTCAATTGCTTTTGTTTTTATCAGGCAACCAATCATGAGGATCGGATACAGAACTCCGCTTATACATGTGTCAACAACGTCACTTGTATTTTTTATTTTGTTTTATTTTTTTAATCAGTCCAAAAAGCGCTCTTGGCAGCCTTTTTTCCACTCAAAAAAGCTGGTAGCAGCTGAGAAAAAATAAAAAAGAAAAGAAAAAACGTGTGAACACGGCCTTACATGTCAACAGAAAACTCCCACGAATAAGCTGCAATACACAAGTGGTATTCCAAAGCACAGGATGTCCAAAAATGCTGCAATCATAGGGATAAGCACATTTTTTTCTTATTGCATGTCAAGATTAAGCCATGTCAGTAATATATAAGTTTTGTTTTCTGGGGCTACCTGAAGGAAGTTTATTCCATGAAAATGCACAACCAGCACCATCTGTAACGGCAAATTACACTTGTGCTGCTGTCGATCTGAATCTGTCAGTTCAGATATAAAGATATATGGCATTACCATTGCAAACGTGTCTGGGAGTTGGTGGTTGCCATGTTGTGCACATTCTGTGAAGCAGCAAGTTGAAGGAGTGATTCCAGACTTTTTGGACACCCTCTAATGTTCACAACATTTTGGAAACCCGATTATCCACCATTAAGGGCAACTGTGCCATGATATAACACCTGCTACTGAGACCAGTTATGCAAGTAAATTTCACTGTCCATAAATCATGACTCATCACATCAAGACTGTGATTGACTCTTTGAGTCAAGCCTGTGATCAGCTAATTGAGACTATAACTGTACTACAAATAAATCAACACGTTTGATAAAGCTGACTGAGTAGCAGTGATTTCTTTATATGTATTCTAGCATGGCAGCTTGCCATGGTGAGATCATTACCTGCCATGCACCTGCATTTTTAAGCTACATGGTTTAAAATACAAAGTTCAAAATTTCTACCACCTCTCAACATCCACACTCCATTATGAGCACCGTCTACAGAGATTTGCTCTGCACAGGAGTATGGAGTGAGTTCAATTTAGAGAGCAGGTTTGATTCAGAGCTGGCCGGTTATTTTACGTGAGCTAACTTTAAAATCTGGCTGGGTGTGCATCGAGGTACATAACAGGGCACAAATCAAGCTTGCCTGTTAATGCTTGGTATGTCTGAGCGGTGCATTTGGTAGGAGAGCCTCCACCAATCACTGTCATGTAACTAGTCTGAGTAACACTCAAGGAATACATTAGGAATGAGGGTAATTGGTCATTCCTGGATAAACTGTAGGTCAAATGAGAAATGAGAGTCAGCCTGAGAACACAATGTTGGGAAATGACATGGCCAAATATATGGATCTTCTTTTGTTTTTTTTTATTTTTTATTATTATGTCTTGTTTAGTAGTTAGAATATGTGCTAGGTTTGGTTAAATGTGTGATTTAATATGGAAAGAAAACAAAAATCAGCCATTTAAGGGCTAGTGAGCTGATTACCAGTAGCAGCCAGATAGACACTCGCATGACAGCTTCATGGTTAGATGTCTAAACAACCTACACAACAGCTCAACTCTTCACTGATACCAAATGTGAAATGGATTTTCAAAGGCTCGACATCTCACAGAACACATCTTTGCAAGAGTTGATCTAATACTGGAGGATAAAAATGTCCCTTGTCTCCCATTCTGCCAGTTAGTTAGTCCGGTAGTTACTGAATTCTGGACTTGCCAGGTTCATCCTGCCATTGAGCTCTCTTTTTTCGGCTTCTGAACATTAAATGCATCAAAACTAATTCCCTTCATGTGAAACACTTTCAAGGTGAGACACTATTGTTTTGTTTAAAAATTATGTTTTGAATTGGTACCTCTATTTTATTAATTCATTGTATTTTCCAGCCATTCAGAATGGTTTAGGCTTTTCAAAATAGGCCTGTCAAGATGTTGCATGAAAAAATATTAATTATCTAAGAGAGGAACAAGAGGGTGAAATGATTTGTTTCTTCAAACAAGTAATGCTTAATGTCAAGTTTCAATATCTAACAAACAAAGAAACAGATGTAGCTTACAAGTGGTGATATTATGAGTTAAACCAATAGAGATGCAATCTTTAGTAATTATGAATCATTTGTTTATATATTGGATTTGAGCAGTTTTATAGTAAACTGACCAATGAGGAGTGACACACACTGTTTTGTATATTTATTGATAATTGTGTTTCTCTGTTTTTCTTTTTCCCAACTTGAAGAAAGAAAGGGGAAAAGGGGGGAGGGAAATAAGATGTGGCAACAGAAAAATCCAGAAGGGGAGGAGAGGAAGAGAGACAACAAAGGTAACAGAAATATGAGGGACGTAGTGAGGAGCACACTAGAATATATCACTTGCATTTTAAATGGGTTTGTAGACCTATAGAGACTGCTGTTCAAAGTGTTTACCATACTGCTTAAATTAGACATACTGTACATGTATTTGTGTGAAAGTGCTGTTGTTTATTTACACGTTTTCTCCCGAGGAGGATGTCCTGGCCCCCCTACTATGGTGCTGTAATTGCCTCTGGGCTGTGCCCCAACATTATTAACAGTTACCCTGATTCTGACCTTGAGTCATATTTCCTGACTTAATAACACTGATTAACATTTGAGGTGGAATCTCTGTTTTATATTTAAGTTGTCTACCTGAGGGGGATGCTCTTGGACCCTGCTACATCATATGGCTTTCTGCTTCCTACCACCGCAGATAGAAAACAAACATATAATTCATGATAAGCTGCAACCAGACTGGTGCAGGCTACCATACAAATTGTGACTGTGACAAAAGTAGACCTATAGTTATCATAAGCTGTCATAATAAACACAGTCTATGACTGTGTCAATTAAATTTTATGCACCAAAGAAAACAAAACAAAAAAACAAACAAAAAAATCAAATAGCCTATTGTAGGTTAAAGCATGAATAAGCACTATTTCCTTGGAGGATTTTTTTCCCCCAAACAGAGGATGATCATCTTCTGTTTTTCTCATTTCTTCACTATTTGTGGTCTAGACACCATTTGGCCATTAACTCCCTGTGACAGGAGAGACACACATGTAAGCTTATGGCTCCCCCTCTGAGAGACTGGAGGATGAAGATGTGTAAGCAGTGGCATTTACAATTTTAGAGAATAGACTGAGGTTGGGACAGAAAGCACATTCCAAGCACATCTTTCTCTCTCTTTCTCTCTCTGTCTGCTTTGCTCCCTCCCTCCTACTCTCACTCCCCGCCCATCTCTGCTGCTCCACCTGCTATAAAAAGAATTCTCAGTGAAAAAGACTGAGGTCAAAGCTATTTGAATAATTTTTGTGAATGACGCAGGGGCTGCAGGTCTCATGGGAGGAAGATCCAACTGTGAAAGAAGACAGCCATGTTGGATAATAGCGCAAGTGCACAGCCAGGGGCTCCTACTGCCTTTTGCTGACTTTCAATTTCAAACTTAGTTTAAGGGAATAAAGTATAAAATTGAAAACATTATTTGCAAAGTCTTTGCCCTTTTTGGAGCTTACTGAAATTCATCACTTCCCCAAATCTGCCTGAAACAAGTCAACAAGGTATGGGTAGTGCATCCTGAAATTCAAGCTTATCACAGTCTCTCCATTTTATGTATCACCTATAATAAAGTACTACAGTACTTGCTGTGTCAGCTGGTCTAAAGAGTGACCTGATGTGAGCTCAGTTAGAGTCTGAGGCTGAGGAAAACACAAGACTGGGTCCCTAGTCATCTGTAACAGCAGACTGCATTATTGCACTTCCTTATTTCTCTGTCTATCCCAATCCATGTTGTGAACAGTGCACTTTCAGAACAAGACAGAGTCTCACAGATGCAACAAAAGAAAGCCTTGTGTCCTCAGAGATTATAATCACCTCAGTCATACAGTTGGGATAACACACTGCCCATAACCTTGCAACAACCTTGTGTATTACTTTATCATGCAGCCAAAACCTTCTTGTGGTTTAAGAGCACGTGATAGGCTGCCATTACAGAGTATACGTTGTCACTGGATAGCTTGCAAGGCTTTGATCCCAAACTATTCCTCAGTTTGAATTAACCTCTGATCATGAAAATGGAATCTGTATCCAGAAATATGAACTGTCACCAAAAGCTAGAATCAAGAGAGAAGACTTTAATGTGTCATGTCATCAAGAGATTTCTTTATGAAGCTGCTTCATGCATAGTGAAAGTTGATAATGGGAGGCTTAATTTTGTAGACTCTTGAATTCTTGAGTCATGAATTCATGAATTACACTAAAATGTGTTTTATTTCATAGCAGAACTATGAGTGCAGAACCAGGAAAATATCCTTTGTCTTTCCTTTCTGGTGGTAAAACAACAAAATAACGTAGTGCTTGAGAGGAAATTACATCGGGAAGGAGAAACTACCTTTAACTCAGGATGTAGGAGGTGAGAGAACAAAACCCAGAGACCAGGAGCTATCTGTAATCAACACCAGTGAGGCGATATATTGGATGGTCGCAGCAGAATAAAACCACCACCTTTCAAGTAGGTGTGTATGACTAAATCCAACCACCCCCCACCTTACTGCCATTATCCCAACCGTAGGGAAAATTGCCTGTCTGGGTACAAGCCTGCAATATTCTCAGCAGTAGTCTGTTTGGCTCTGTAGCGGGGTGATGACTACTTGAATTCAAATTTTGCATTCGTTGAAAATTGGGGCACCACCTTCAGTTGAGTTTCTGCTTTCTATTCTATTTTCTGTTCTTCTATGTCTATTCTATTTATCTAGTTTCCTATTTTCTGAGACTGGTTAATTTGGTTCATGAACCGTAAATACAGCAACTTGGTGATAACTCAAGATATTTATTGAACTACCAAGGGATGAATAAGAAATAAATGAGCATATATAAATATATACAAAAAAATGAATGAATGAATGAATGAATAAATAGGGAAATAAAGCTAACAAGTAATTGCTGACAGAACGAATGAAATTCAAGGTTAGCATATCAAAAGCAAGTCAAAACGCAATCCAGGGGAAAACAGTACTATAAAGCAGACATGGGCGTCATGGCCCTCATGGTTCTGCCTGACCTGACCTGGCCTTTTTTCACTGAGGTTGGTGGTAAAGCAGTTAGGTTGCAACAAATATATGGCTGTATTCAAGGTCTATAACTTGAGTCTTCACTTTGATAGAAAACACGTGAGAAAATGCAGAAACCTATCGGAAAATGAGGACAGCCGAGGAATTGCTAGCTAAACTAGATGGCTAGCTAAGCTACAATAGCAGCAAGGACTGTTTACAAAGCTTCATACAATAAAAAGCTTCATACAGTAAAAAACAGTCATGTATTAGCTCACAAAATTTCCAAAAGTAGTAAGCCATTATCAAAGAGTGCCTGATGGACTCTGTGGACTACTGCACTTGTTAAGGTCAGCGTTCTTGTCAAATACACAAACAGGAATACAGGATGGGTTGTGTCATTGAAAGCTGATTGGCATAGTGTATGGATTGGTTCCATGGTGCAGTAAATCAAACCATTTTAATAAGATGCTGTTTGCAGTAATTTTCAATATGATGAAGACTAAGTGCACAGTATGTTTTCTATAATTTTACCTGATGATAGAATTAGAGGTTAAGGAATGACAAATCTGTTTGGCCACCAGCAGGAATCTGGGTTTCTCACGAGGCCCCCCAGGAAAAATAACTTCCCACCCCTGAACTAAAGCCAGTGAAAGGGGAAAATTTTTAGGGTCTAGCTCTTTCCATCAAGTTTCAGAAAGAACGCATGGAAAATGGTTAGCTTCCAACTGTTTCTGCAGTGATGTAGGGCTGAATTTCTCAGAGTGCCGAGTGTGAGATTCTGTGATCTTCAGGTTGCCAAGGTGACAGCCAAATGAGAACCGTTGTAGGTCTTAGAAAATCTTTGGTTCTATTGACAATTTCATGGTATTTCTCCATTTCTCTAGTATTTTTTAGTCTTGCATTATTATCAACAACTAACCTTGATCTGCAAGTGCTACTGCAAAAGGAGGCTAAGGACAAATTTTTGGGCTGAGGTGTTTCAGCAAGGTAGGCTGGTTTGCTTCAGTTGTTAAACTATGATTACAGACAGTCGTCAAATTGTTTATTGCCCTTTAACTATCATTGCCATCAAAATCATTTGGATCACAGCCTAAATGTGTAATGTGTACAAACTAATGTGTGGATTTTTTGGAAGTATAGCCTTGCTTGCTGGCTTAGCTCTCTATCCATCCACCCACTCCGACAAGTCCTGTAGTCACAGATTTCTTATTCTGCCATCCTTTTCCTCCATGGGGTGCTGCAGTATGTTGCCTGGGGCCATTTCTTCTGTGATACTTTACAAAAACAAGGCACACAATGGCATTTCAGTCATGCATGTGGATATGATGCACTGTCTTGTAATCACATATTTTAATTGACACTCCTTTTCCCCCCATGATATGTTGTAAAATGTATGTCACCTTTTTTTTTCTTTTCTCTGAACATTTTATAATTTGCTGTAATATGAATTTCAATTATTGAAGGAAAATGTAGCTTTTGATGAGCCTGTTTCAACAGTCATAGACTAGTTATTAATAAAAACAAAGTCTTTGGTCTGGTATAGTTTTATATTTAGGGGTCTCTGATTGTAGTAAGGCTACCTAGTATGAAGGATCTGGAGGTGAACTAGGCATTTTATAAATCTTCCAGTTGTATTTATATGATTCAGGTCTTGAAACAACAGTCTACTATTATTTATACACACTACAGAGTTATCAGCATACATGCTGTCAATAATATTAATGAGCACAGGAATGAGGTACCATGATCCCCAGGTTTGCCTATATAGTTAAGTAAATAATTTTTTCAGTGTCAGACCCCAATCATAATGCCAACATTACTAACACCATTACCAAAACAAAAACAACACCAAGAACCACATCAACAAAAACAACCAGCCTAACATAAACAGACTGTGGTCTGTGTGCTCAATTCAGCACTTGTTTGTTATGACACTGGCAGTAGATCAGGTTAACACAGACAGAATTATTACTAAGCTTTATTTCAAAGCCAATGCTGCTGAGTCCTTCATGAGTCTAATGTCCAGCTCTTTACCACCTACAGAGTCATCATCCTGTGACACTAGATTGGAGAGTCTAAACCTGCAGACTTACTAGATATATCAATGCTGTTGTCCCACTAACAACAAGATCTGTCTCTGGTAAGGTTAAAGCTCCTTGGAGGGATGCTGCACATATGTAGCAGCTTAAGAAAGATTGCTATAAAGCAGAGAGGAGGTGAAGGCAAACTAAGCTTAATTCTCATTTGAGCACTTACAAAGACACACTCAAACACTATAACTGAGAAAAGAGGCTTGCTAGAATACTGCTCTTCTCCAACTTCCTAGAAAATGACAAACACAGCCTGAAATTTATTTTTTCAGCCCTTAACAAATTATCTTCCCTCCTTAAATCTCACTTGATATTCTCTCTGCAAATAAGTGTAATGAATTTGCTGGGGGGGGTTTTTTGTTGTTGTTTTTGTTTTTGGGGGTTTTTTTTGTTTTTTTTTTTTTTTTAATTCATGGAAGTTGCTCTGCGTGCACCCTCATTGCAAGTATGTCTAATGTGCAAATTACTCATCATTTGGAATATTCTCAGAAGTTGTCACAACCATGTGAAGTGTAAGTCCAGTAAAAATTATATAGTATCAGTATTTAAATTCTATTACCAGTAATTATATTATCAGACTTTGAATTTATACTGTGCTATAAATGCACACAGAAAGAGTCGTTTACAAAGCCTTTATGACAGTGATACATTATTGTGAACAGTATGATGTTCAGATATTGAAAATAATTAAATAATTAAAAAACTCAGTTAATGTAGGTCTCCATACCCTTTTATTATGAAAAGACAAAGTATGTAAGTAGGTATAGCCTGTCACTAACAGTTTTGTGATATTAACCGCAATGCAGTATGCAGTTAATAACACTGAGCTATAATAAACAATAAAAAGTCTACCTATATTATAGATCAGTGGTTAATAAAAAGTAATCGTATGGTGTATTCTGTACATTAAGCTGGGTGTTGCCAACAAGCTGCTGCCTAACATTTACTTGGCTTAATAACAAACTAATTAGCAAAGAAAGGACATTCAAATTTAGTTTAGTTTAGTTTAGTCAGACGGTCATCAAAAATCTCCACAGAGCCAAGCAGCCTGGTTTAGTGTTATACATATTATTGTCTGTTTAGCCAAACTAAACAGACAATGTCTTAATCAGTTCCAAAAATACGTCCCTGTCCTGCAAATCCAATACATATTCTACAGAGATGGACACGTAATCATCAAATACTTCTTATCGAAAAACAATTAACAATAGATGTTGAAAGACAGACTTGAAAGACTAGTGTGGCCGCAGCCTTGCATAACTCCGGCGAGTACAAAGTGCTCCTGCGAGCATTTTAACTAACACTAGAAAAAGAGCATATGACACCAGTTTTTAATGACCTTAGCTACCTGTGTTTTTAAGAACTGATTTTAAGATTGTTTTACTGATTTTAAAATCTTCTCTCAGACTTGCTCCAGTAAGTTTTAATGACAGAGATCATCATAATGAGGTCAACTGAGATGACCTGTTAGAGTCCTTGTTGTTATACCCTTTTCAATTAGAAGGAAAAAAATCAACCTTAGTGATACAATGTTAAGGGTACGTTGGAAAAAACACCTGAAAGAATTAACTGGTCCATAATCCATAGCATTATGGTGTTTTATTGGAAACAGGGTTTAAGGTAAATCCCTTCTTACAATATCATAAATTATTTTATATAGGAAATCAATATATCATTATGTTGTATGAATTAGAATTCATCATGTAATTGTTGTGATTTCATTTAAGAAAAGCAAACACTTAACAATTACCAAATAATAGCTAATTGTATCAAAACACAAGCAGCAAAATCAAACCAATCATATACATCTCTAATGGGGACTTTCTCATTTTGTGGGCTTTTCCTGTCTTGTCATCTTGTGTGTGACTGAGCAGGACTTAAAGAAACGTGATGACGCACAGGACCAGCGTTTCATTTGGAGGAACTAAGCATATCTGTTGAGAGTGTGGAAAGTTTTGACGAGTGACTGGACAAGACAGCAACTTAACCAGAGTCTAGAAGCACACACAAACTAAATGATTGATTTTTAACAAGCCCACAAATATCTTGCACCAAGTCCAATGTATCATACATACATTGTTATTAAATCGCCTGCAACCGTTGCACTGATTTTAAAAGTGCACCAACAAACTATTGATTTGGGAACTGTTTGGTCATTCATTCAGCTCATTGGATACAAAACAGTATTGTAGTAAGCTGGATGATGCCTTACTTGGTCTTGTCTTTTTCTAGGGGACTGCCGTCTTCACGACTTGGGTTAAGTTACTTGGGTCAAAATTATGAAGTTCTGGACTACTCCTTACATGTACTATAATGAGGCGATACTCAGTAGGTCTAGCTGTGCAATGGATTGTCCCAGGTCTGCACTGAGCTACTGCTCCACCTTATGGGCTTGCTTGTGGAACAACAGATCTTCATCGTCAGTGAGGTTAAGAGGAATATAATATGATATATAGTAAGAACTCTGAATTGATGTGATGTAATGAAATGTTGGGGTTGTGATAGAACCTGATTTTACAAATGAAGAGCAAGAGATCTTACTTATGGCCTTGCTGACAGTATTCAGAAGCTGTATGTCCAAAGAAGAGTGACAGGCAGAGACAGGTTATATAACCTGTGGTTTGGCTCTGTGATGTAGAGCCCCGGTCACAGCCTGTCAAGGCCAAGCTGAGAAAGGGACTTTCAGCTTTATTTTGGGTTTCTGTCTACAGACAACTTGTGGCATATTAAAAATGCTTGTATTTTGTAATATTAGGTTTATAACACAACCCCAACTATATATCTAGACGCCACACTGGAGGTCCACTGCTAACGAACAACAACTGAGAGAAGTTTTTCGAAACGACCGTCTCAATTGTATGGACCAGACATGGTTAGCCTATATTCTGTTTTGATGGGGGAAAAACATTTCACTAAATTATAATATAGGGAGTAAAACACAGTACTGATGCTTTTGATTCATTTTTTATGTAGATTTTTTTTTATGTAGATTATGTCACTTAGTTTGGTTACTGTTTCACAGTAACCAAACTAAGACTATGTACTTTTATAAGTAACATCACTGAACAAACCTACACTTGCACGATCTTTTTCAGATGCCTCTCTTTTTTCTGTCCCAGCTGTTGTATGTTTAGCCTCTATTTGTGAACAGCAAATTCTCCAATGGATCTCCAAGATGGTGACAGCTTCAGCTGCTTTCAGATTCAGGATGCAACTATGTCTCTGTATGCACCCTTCACCTCCACCCAGAAGTTGTAAAAACACAGTGTTATGTGCTGATAACCACAATAACAATGTGGTCCTTGCCAAGTGTAAATCTAGTTTAACCTACAAGTGCTAGTGACAAAAACCGATGGACAAAGACTTGTCTGCTTTTTGCCAGAATATCAAGGACAAATAAACATGACCAACAGAGCCTCTAATAGACAGATGGTCATCAGTTTTCCTGGCTCAAGTCACAGCACAAACAAACAGCTGCCCCAAAGGACATAAGCCTACTTCCTCCACTGAGTCTTCAGCTTTCAGCTTGGTAACTGATAACAAGCTGATTGGTTGAAAGTCATTTTCAGGGCTAAATCCAGTAATTGCATATTTTAATTTAAAAATATATTGACATATTGAGCTCTTCTAAGACAAATAATTGATTGCATTAATGTGTACACAATTAAAAGTAAATGAAATGTAAATTTGTTATTACCATAACAATACCACAAATATTTAAGTCATACATGTAGACACACAATTCTAAGTCTGTATAACATGCCGGTACACAGTTTAGGAGCATGACAAAGTGCTTTGACTTGTTTCTATCTGGAAATTATAGCTGATTAAATGGCACTGCAGTTACTCATTATGCATTATGTGCCAGGCAAGATAATTATATAGAAATTTTCACCTGAGGAGGTCCACTCACAGACCATAGCACGCTCCAAACATTTATGTTTCATTGACTTGAGGTTGTTTTACAGCTTCAGATTTTTAACCACTTATGTAAGGGGAGTTGATTATTTGTGTGTGTGTGAGTGTGAGTGTGAGAGAGAGAGAGAGTCTGTGTGCAGGGGGAGCAGGGCTAATGCAGTGATCTAATGAAGCTTCCCAGCTTGCTTGTCAGTTGCTGTAAAGCTGTAATGAGGGGTGCACATCTCACCATCTGAGGCCAATTCAATACGCATCTCAATATGTGATCAATGATGAAATTTATCTAGATACATTTGAAGCAGCCAATGGATGGATACGATTCGATTCAGCCCTGTCGTGATGCAATGCAATGCGATGCAACAGTGTGCATTTCTGTGATGGGGAGTGGGGGGCATGTTGGATGGTACCTTTATCCATGCATGAAGCAGCAGGTGGTGTCAGATGGGAAGCAGCCACTCACTTTTTTCTTGCCAGGGAGTGTGATCCTGTCTTGTTTGTTGTAAACTCGTGGGCCTGAAAAGCCCTTTGAGATTGTAAACAGTGATTTTGGGCCCAAAATAAACATGAACTTGAACTATCCAAAAGTGATTCCATGGTGTCTCCGTACGTGGGTTGTGAGATTAGTGATGCTACCTGTGTATATCACTGCTGTTCGGCATGTATTGTGTATTGCAAAACTTTTATATAGTTTCCCTTTCTTATAAAATCTGTAGTTAGTCCACCCTTGTGATTTATGAACGTTTGGTGGTGTGTCGTAAATTTCTTCATGGTGGTTCAACAGGTTTGATGAAACAGGATGAGGAAAGGAGAAGGTGTTGGAGCGCTTGTTGTCTTTGAGCGAGGGGAGCGGAGGTCATGTGACCTGATGTGAGCCTTCACACTCAGTCAGGAGAGAGAAAACAGTAGAGAAACACACATAATATGAAATTAACTACAATGCCGGTTAGTTGATGCCAAAAATAAAATACATGTGCGTCGGATTGAGATGCAGCAATATACTAAATGCTGCATAGATTTATCCATGATGCACTTCCAGCTTTGTACAGATACAGGCTATCCTAATCGATGTAGCTGCATCTAGCACATCCCTTGTTACACCCATAGCTCTTATGCATGTCTGTTGCTTCCAGTTTGTAGTTGAGACTCAACTGTCCAAAAGTATGGGCAGGTGACTGTCAATAAACCACTACATGACCTCTCCACCTCTAGGACATTACCCCTGCATGTCTTGAGAACGCTGTGGCCATAGTTAGCAGTGGGACCCAAAGGTAATTAGCACAGTTGCTTCAATGTGTAGACCATGAGTACAGTTACAGTGGTTGCCATATACTGTATGCACTGCAACCCAGAGAATCTAAGAAGAGGAGCAGAGCCTACTCAGAGAGAAAATGTATTTCATATTAATAAACTTGAACTCATAATAAGATATTTTCACCAAGACTTTCTGCTGACTCTGGGTAACCCTCAAAACCAGCACCAATGCATCTGTGAACTTACATATGCAGATGATGTGTGCTTTTTACATACCATTCGGGTACACACTTAAGGTAGTGTCCAATCCATAAATTACCCAGGCTAAAAGCCATTGCTCACTAAAACCAGACCAATGTGCGGAGCATATTTTTTGCTTCTGAAGTGTTCAGCAAAATTTCAAATTAAGTTATTTTGGATATAATGTTTCCAAGAAACATTGTCAGATTTTGAACAAAAAGTGTTATCTGAGTCAACCTGCACTACTGTTTTAGCCCTTCCTGAAGAACATACTTTATCTCACACTATGTTTGTACCTGTATATACGCTGTTCCATAACTATGGAGGTGTTATTTCTTAATGAATCCCATCCTGCCTGTGATGTATTGCACTAATTAGAAACGAGACACCACTTATTGAGAGGACATTCATACCTCATTCATGCTTTTGCAGGTGTAAGAAGAACTAAGTATACGCTGAGCATTTCACCAATGCATAGGTTCATTTATGACTAGATTTCAGAACTGGACAGCACTTTTAGGAGCTACAGTGTAAGATTTTGCTCGAAATAAAAAGTATACAGACAACATGCAAAATATATTTTACAGTTGAATGCATAGTATAAACTCACTTGTGAGAAAAACAAAAAAGCTTAAAGGATAAGCAACCTTCCTTGTTTGGCCTGTATGGGTTCATGAAACAGGTAGAACAGAGCACAGACTGCAGTACAGCATGTATGAGTCTTTGTGGAAAATTTTTGTTTGGGTGAGTACATCGGCTCGTCTAAGCCTTTACATTTAGAAAATCTACCTGTTTGATGTCAAGGATCGGCTCAAAGGTTCATCTCTTGATGACATCATGGATTCTGCTTATAGCTTGTAGAATTGTTTATATTCAAAGAGAGTGATTTGATTTGTATACCGTGCAGATATAAACTCCTTAGAAAGGTTTTACACACAACTGGAATTTCACGATCACCACCACAACAAGAACAGGTTGTTTTCTCTTTTACCACCTCCTTGCCTGGACTCCATACATGTCCAGCACTTCTGAATTACAGAGGCCTCCCATGCCCAATGGCTGCAGACGATCCTGGGCATGATGTGTGACTAACACCTCTGAGAAGGTTGTGTAATTCCTGTGTCACACCAGCTCCTCATGCTTCCCCAAGCAGACTCTTTTTAAGGTGCTGGGTTTAGGCTGGATTTTTAGGGCCAACAGAGACAGTGTAAAGACCACTTAAATACCCCTGTGGAAGTCATGCAACTTCCCAGCTACAGCTCTGGATAGCTGAACTGTAACTTAGTGACAGGGCGTCTTGTACATCCAATAGATGACCACAAAGAGCAGAACTGAGCGATGTGTACATCTTGCTGCAGAGCTCCCCTCCTTGTGCTCTGACTACATCTACCCCTCATAGAAAAATCCTTGCAGGTTTGAGCTAGCATTGCCACCTTCAATGGCATAAATGAATAGAAATTATTTGGTTATGTTTTGGCACGCACGTTTGTCAAATATAAAAGATTAAAATTCTGACAAAGTACTAGTCCAACTTCTCACTTACAGCACAGTGTTGGTACAGTAAATTGAAAATATTACAATGAAAATGTTTGTAGTAATGGATATGTAGCTGTATGTATGACTTTGTATTAATATTAATGTATTTTTCATAAAATGTTAATAAAAAATAATCTCACAAGAGCAGGAAAGATAAAAACATGTCTCTATTGCCATGTCATTGTGTTGCACAATCTCTTAATGTTATTGGTCATTCTTTCATCTTTCCCCACGTGTTTCTAACATCTCATTGTGAACAATGCTTTGGTTCTGGGTTCAGAGGGATTCATTAGGACAGAGGCTGTGTGTGTGTGTGTGTGTGTGTGTGTGTGTGTATGCTTGTACCATGTATTCCTCATGTGTGTACATGCATGTGTTTGTATATGTATGCGTGGGTGGGAGCGTGGAAGGGCGTGCACTAATGTGTATGTGCACGCTTATGTACATTTATGTGTTTGCATGTTTGCTTCAGTGTGTAGATAAACAGCCAGAAATAAAAAAGAAGAAAATAGATGGATAGATAGATAGGTGGATAGATAAATGGATAGATATAGCGTTTTCTTTGAATGTGAAAATGAGAGAACATACACATGCTCACCCAACACACACAAATGCACATTTTCAGAGTCTCTTAGATGTGAGGAAGGCTCAAGTGTGGCTGCTGCTCACAAAGAAGTTGAAGCAGAGAAATGCCACAGCGCACGCTGAGTGACGTCAACCAGGAGGCCCCGTGGGGATGAGGTGAGTCAGAGCCAGGGCCGCGGCCTCGCCAGCTCTCCGCAGCCATGAGCGCGTCATCACCAGTCTCACTGACACCCTCTCACATTTCTCTGCATCTGCTTCAATGTGCCTCTGCCTCCCTCCATCCCTCCACCTCCTCAGGAGAATCTCTTCACATCCATGGCATACGCCAGTTCTAGCAAAGCCTGTCTGTCTTTGTCTTTCTCAACACTTTAGGGTGGGCATAGTACTCATTAAGCCTCTGATTTCTTATTCATCTTTATGGTGAAAGGTTTGTCTTTAATGTATTCAAACAAGGGAGTTGCTGAAAGGTGATAAAGATGTCACAAGGTTTGACATTAAGCATATGACAAAGGAAAATGTTTGCACATAAGGTGACATTGTAAACATTTAGTTTATCATTGAAAATGGAAAAAATGACATTATTTAGTGGCATAAGAGCAAGGATCAATACCACTGATTGACACTAGTGGTTAGAAAAAGAATTGCAAAACCACCTCTAGTATCTTCCAGACACGGCCATGCACAGGTTAAGAGAGCAAATGCTTATGTATCTCAGCAGTGTAAGTTTATGCTGATAAGGAGCTCATTAATGCAGGACATACTGTTAGTGGTAGATAAGGGCTGGCAGATCTGCGCTGCGGTGATTCATCCATCATTATCAGAACTACACTTTAGACATTTTAAAGGAAAGGCTCAGACACAAAGCTTCTGCACACCCCTTCATCATTTATCCACCCCAGGGTCTTTCATAATGGCCCCCCCTCTAGCCAGCATTGATTGGTGATGATGAAGAAAAAAAAACAATAAAATAGATGCCCAACACAAGGGTTACTTACTTTCCTTATCTCTTGTATTCATGGATCTACACTGATCTGTTAAAGCGTTTACAACTCTCTAACATAAGGTATTTCAGAGATACCATTTCATATGGAGATATTTAAATGTATTATCTTCATATTGAATTTCTTTACAAAACCAGAGCATGCTGCAATATGATTTGTTGAAATTTGAGTTATATTTATTGAGTACACACCAAATGAAACACTTACTTCACAGTTTACGTTTTCTGTTGTCACTACTGTGTTAGCTCACCTCTTCAAAATAATCTGTGTACAAACAGAAACCTATCACATTATGCATAGGAAGGTCAGACCTTAGAGAGACTTAATCCTTTTTCATGTCCGTTCAGTACAAGTTTTTGGAAGAATTCCCTTCAGTGTTAGGTCCTCTTGTGAGTAGACAGGCGGGTTTTACTGTAATTCTTCAACTATCAAACTTGAGTGTAAACTTACAATTGATTCATTTAAGTTATTTCTTTTCCTCTTCCTTCAACCACAGCTTTTCTCTGCATGTAATGCATTTTTTTATTAAAACCTATATTATGTTACAAATAAATGGAACACATTTGGACACAAGTTCAAGTATTTTTGTACCCAGAGGAGTGCACTTTGTGAAATGGTCAAAAATTTCAATAATGACAAAACTGCCACAATGTGTTAATGATTCAGTGAAAAATATAGCAACGAATGTTGGTTTCGCACCCAGTAAAATTCTCAAGGATTTAGACCAAAATCCAATTTTCCACCTTTCTACTCTTTTCCAGCTCCTTTCAGATGCAGTTTACAAGAGATACTGGTTGCTCTAAAGAGTAGCAGTGCTGTGATGGCGTAGCACAGACAAGCCTCTGGTGGGAAGGATTGCAGTGGAGGGGAGGGTAGATATAGAAAAATAGAGACTTAATTTTTGAATTATCCTCCTGCCAATTGGTTGACGCCTCTCTGCAAGCTGCAACGTAAGCCCTTAAAGTTCCATTCATGCCAGGTAAGGGCATCAGATGGGGGGATATAAGGGTGTCTT
>OMKZ01028048.1:54364-68184 GCA_900302535.1 Neoniphon sammara
GTGTGTCGAAGTGTTCTTGAGCAAGACACTGAACCCCTAACTACTCCTGATGAGCTGGTTGGCGCCTTGCATGGCAGCCTCCGCCATCAGTGTGTCAATGTGTGTGTGTAGTCGGTAGACTAGAAAAGCGCTATATAAATGCAGTCCATTTACCATTTTATTCTGTTACATGTTGTCTTCAGACCATCATATAAATATGATCCTCATGTCATCATTGCTTTCTTTTATATGATGTTGTCTTTAGACCATGATATGAATGTTGTCCTCAAGTCATCATTGCTTTCTGTTATATGATGTTGTCTTCAAACCATCACATTAATGGTGACCTCAAGTCATTATTGCTTTATTAATTTACATGATGATGCCTTCAGACTATCATATGAATGTTGTCCTCAAGTAGTCATTGCTTTGTTCTATATGGTGTTGTCTTCAGACCATCATATGATTCTTGATCTCAAGTCATCATTGCTTTATTCTCTTACATGTTGTTGTCTTCAGACCATCATATGTATGTCAACCTCAAGTCATCATTGCGTTATTCTCTGTTACATGATGTTAACTTTAGACCATCATATGAATGTTCACCTCACGTCACTATTTTTTTTCTCTTAAATGATGTCCATACTCTAGTTTGTCCCATTTAAATATTCTCTTAGCTAGTCTGTTGTCATCCATACCAATTAGCCTATTCCATAGCGTAACCCTCGCTACTTGGTTACATAATTTGTTATCTTGATAAATTAAGCAGTAAAATAATGGCTTATGTGATAAATTTATTCAAAAAGTTATTGCCAGAGTCAATATATCATCATAGAGGCCTGATGTACAAGATAGGGTATTTGTAAATGGTGAGTGATGTAAGAATCGGGGCAGCTCTGGAAGATGGCAAGGCTGTGTTTAAAGGAAACTCACACAGATAAGAAGCAAAAATCAAGCTGTCAGTATAATGAGTATATGAGCAGTGGGAAACTTTTTTTTCTTTTTTTTGCATTTCTACTTTATTCGACGGTAACAGTACAGACAGACAGGAAAGATGTGGGCGAGGGGATGAAATATAATAAAATAAATTATTCAACTTATTTTCTTATTTTTTCCTGCTTCGATGGACATACATGATATTTGCCAAATATAAGTGCTTTGGCTGGAGTTGTGTTTTAGTGTCATGCAGAAAGGTGCACCTAGGAAGGAAACAGCTCCTATACAACCACAAATTCATCTTAAACACTTACTTTATTTTTTTCTTAAAAACATAAAATAAATAAACACTATGAAGTACATTGGAGTTCTTTCTATGGGAGGATTTGACTTACTTTGCATGTTGGGGAGCCTGTCATCATGATTGCTGTGAGGTATGCCCCATCCACTCACCCCAAAACAACAGAGAGGGATAGGTTGGCAACTTTGCTTCAGAAGTGCAATAATCCATTAAAGGCAGTGGACAACAAAGACTGAATTGAGCTATCAATGAATTACTCCTTTTTTTCTTTGAAGGACATTCATGATAATGGCTTTCTGTTGCAGAAGCGCTTTGGTGGAGATAACTGGGTTATAACAGGAGAACAGATGGGCCTCAGAAATGTCTTAAATCGCTAAATGTTACAAAAAATATTGCAAATTACTTTCTCTTAGCTCACTCTCAACTTGCCTGGGTACTCTTGAAAAGTTTTACATGGGTGATGAGAATGTCTCATTAATGTGACTAGGTGATTGCATTTGAGTTGTTGACTGAATCATCCTTTTGCATATTTTGGCCAGTCATAGATTGGTAGGAATAGGAATACACTAAAGTGAACTGAAAAGGTTCCTGCCCCCCATGACCCTAAATAGGAATAAGCGAGCATGGAAAATGGATGGATGGATGGATGAATTGAGTGGATTCACCCTGATGGAAAGCCAGAGGTTTTCCTCCCTACCACCTCTCTCAGTTATACTGCCCTTTCCCATCTCGTCTTCGGGTGTCAGTGTTGAAGCGTTTCAGTCACAATTGGAGACTGATTCAGTTGTTGATTTTTCTCCAAAGGAGAGAGAATTACTTCTAAAGAAACATTCTAAAAATGAAATTTAAACAATTCTTTAGCCTCTGAAAAACAGAGGAAGAGCATCCTCCTCTCTCTATTAGCCAGCCTCCTCTATTTTGCAGGGTGCAGGTGTGTGTAACTTTGTAATGTGGAAGTGCATATTATAGAGAGAAATACTGATGGCAGTGTGTATTGAAAAGTAGTGTTGATAGCAAAGGTGCAAGTGACAGCAGTGCAGTGGACCTGGGTCTGCTGAGACTTGGCAAAGAAGACGGTGTATCTGAGAATATGGAACATAGGCTGGGGCAGTATTTATTTTTTTCATACCTTCATACCTTCCTGACATTTCACTGGGGTATACAGTATATGACGGTATTTGTACAAAAATAAATAAATAAATAAATAAAAAGAAGTGAAACCCAAGGTGCCGGTGATAGAAGTCATTGTAGCATGTATTGAGAGTGTGTAATATGCAATTAGCCTACTTACACAAGTCTTGATGGATTTAAATAAGTATTGCTCATAGAATAATGAATAAATAGGAAATAAATGCCCTTCTTCCATAGATTCAGCATACCTTGTTGGAGGACACGATGTTATTTGCAGCCGTGGCTGGATACCAACACATCAACTACAACTGCACTACAGTAAATGGGTTACTCACCCTTGGACAGCAGTTCCCTGATTTCTCAGCTGCTATGTAAACAAGAATGCCGATTTCAGTAATCAGGATAAGACACTGAGAATTCAGCATATTAAAGCTGGGACACCCGCCAAATGCGATTGTGGAAAGGAACAGAGCAGATAACTGAACTGACCTGATAAATACAATAAACACACACTGTAAAACAAATAAAAACATTCTGTTCTACGTGCTTGTTGAAAATCGCTTGACAATTTTATGTCAACGTCATCTCCGATTATAATGGGGTTTTCCCCTAGTTCAGCGAAGCTCGAGGAAAACCGTTGTCATCGGAGATAATGTGACAAGAGGCCGACTGACCTGTGTTCTCTGCCCACTAAAGGGTGCTCAATGTCCGGCTGCGAGAAGCTGCTGCCCAGTGCTTACCATCTGGGTTTTGGCTCATTTAAAAATACATTTTGAGAGGGAAAAAAGCAGATATATAGTTCAGGCTTTTATTAAAAAATATGTTTGCATTAAATATTTTGTAGGTAATTTCTTTGTGTTCATCTTGTTATTCTTAATGATGCTCCAAATTACGCGAAGAAGATCGTTTGATAGTCTATTACTTCTCATTCCCATTGCCTCTAAGTCTACCTTGGCTGATAGAAACTCCGCAAAATCTCTTTAATCCACTCTCGGTGGGTCTGCCGGCTGGCTGTATTTGCTGGTCACTGCCAGGTAGCCCTCTGTATTTTCTCCACAGTTCCAGATTCAGCAGGTTTTTCCCAGTCACCTAAGAAACACCTCTTCTTCAAGTCCTCTGCAGTCTCTGCTGTGTTTCCATAGGTTATCGGCCCACTGTCAAAAAAAAATTGTAACTTGACTAGTGGGGGTGTTTGAAATCGCATTTCTTTTTCCTGAAGAAACCTCCTAATCTGTGCATATGCGTTCCTTTTTGCTAGCATTTCTGCAGGGTAGCTGTGATCAAAGTAAATCATCCTGTTGCTGTGGTAAATCTCTTTCTTGACCTGTTCTTTGAAAGTGTAAGACCACCAGCCTGGATTGCGCCTCTTTAGATGGTTTGGGGTCGAGCGCTCTGTGGCACCGCTGTATTCCAAGTTCAACTTCAGCAAGGGGTCCCAACTCTTTTCTGATAAAGTTGTCAATAAATTGCTGGATGTTCTTTTCCTCAGCTCCCTCTGGGATGCCGTAAATGTGGATGTTGTTCCACCTCGAGCATGCTCCCAGGTCTGTTAGCTTCATCTGTAGACTTTCGTGGGCTTGTAGTGACTGACTCAGCGCCTCTTTTAAGTCAGCGGTCCACTCTTCAATGTCAGCTCTTCAATGTCTGCCCCACAGCCTTACCCACCCTTTCCGTTGTAGTTTTAAGATCAGTTACCACTTTGGCTTGTTTCTGTTGAAATTCCTCTCATATGTCAGCCAATTCCTTTTTCAAATCATCTCTGATTCTGTCTCAGAAATTGCCCAGAAATTGCCCATCATCTTTATGTCTGCACAAATGGTAGCGATGCTATCTTCCAAGTCCACCGCTGTTAGCCCTGTATTTTGCCTGTGTCTGTCACTACACTCTCCAGGCCCTATTTTCATGCCCTTTGGTGCTGTGAAATGCCCAGTGCGCAGGGGGCATGACGATGTGCATTTGGTATTTTGGTGACAAGATGTGCCTGCCGCATCTGGGAACGGGGAAGGATTGAGAAGAATTGGGTGTGTTGGGGGCTGGGATTGACTTAACCAATTAGATATGTTCTTATTCTTCCCTACAACAAAAGGAAAAAGTTCCTAGTTCCAACCATGTAACTTCTCCTAAAAACTCTTGTTTTTTTTTTGTTTTTGTTTTTTTTTGTCTTTATTCAAGACGTTTATTTCAAATACATGATACACTGTACATAAGACAGCTTCGTAGTTGCTGTAAGGTTTATTTTTTTTACTTTGATGGAGCTAGGCTCATGACTTGAAAATTTCAAGTCTTTATGCTAAGCAAACATGAAATGCTACTAAATTTCTGTATCAGCCTGACAATAAGCTCCTTCTCTGCCCTCCACTTCACCACCTCGCCACTATCAACTTCACTCAAAGACTCTCTGAAATTGCACATTCTGCAGATAAACTATCCAAATTTCAGATCAGTTCTGCAGGTGCATTGTGAACCAGCAATGCAGCAACAGAAACAGAAGAAACAGAAATTCATTCAAAGCTTACCTTGTAGCTGAGAGTCTGCAGTTTCATATTTTTATCTGAGAGTTGAGTCTCAAAAAAAAAAAACAAAAAAAAAAAAAACCATTTTCTATACTTTCGGTTTCTACAAGTGATCGGCCGGTGTCAAGAAAGGGAAGGAGTGGCTTTGTGTATTTATAAAGACAGTTTGTGCTCTTGGCACCATCTAGCGGACAGAAATTGCTTAGTGCAGCTTTAATTACGGTACAGATTTAACCAGGAGCTATGCCATGAACTGGTATGTATAAGATCTTAAAGACAATAAGACAATACAAGATGACACAAGGAGCCAGTGTAATTTGAAAAGAATGATGATGTGATGGAAAGGTCAAGTGTTGGTGATAACATTTTGTATATGTATTGCAACTTATTGAGGGATTTTGCTAGCAAACCAGTAGGGAGTTGCAGGGAGTTGCAGTAATCAAACCTGGAGCTGATAAATGCATGCACAAGCTTTTCAGCATCAGGTAGTAAGAAAAATGTTCTGAGCAATATTGCAAAGAAGATAAAAGAATGTTCTAGTGGTGTTTTCTATGTGTGAGTCGAAGGATAGGTGATTGTCAAATATAACTCCAAGGCTGCAAGCATGGGTGTAGAGAGAGAGATTTTTGTCAGTTCTGAGACTGCTGGCCTTGTGAATGGATGGTAGGGTGCCAAGCTCCATTCATAATTGGAGGAGATATAAATTTGAGTATTACCAGCTTAGCAGTAATAAGTCAGACACAAATATTTGATAATGTCCTAGACGCAACATATACATAATAGCAAAGGCCCCAGGACAGACTTTCGACATACAAGGGTCATAATGGGGCCTTTGCTGTTCTGTATATGTTGGGCTAGAATGTGATCAGCTATGTGCTAGGAGGACAAACTGGGAGTGGTCAGAGACAAAAGACTTGAACCATTGAAGCACAGGACCAGATATTCCTAGCAGATAATCCATATGGTCAAGTAAGATGGTGGTGATAGTGAGGTGGACAGAATTGTTCATAATGCTGGTGATATAGGAACAGATGGCAGGCAGCCATTTCTTAAGAAGAGGAGTGGGAAAAGTGTCCAGTATACATGCAGTAAGCCTCATTTTACAGACAAGATGGGAAATAAATTCATAATTAACTGTAGTGAAGCTGGAGAACACTTCACTAAGTGAGCTGAGAGAGAGCAACTCATCTGGGTCAAAGGGAGCAGAACCGGTGGAGGTGTTATTAATTTCTTTCTTCTCAGTGAAGTAATTTAAAAATCTGTTACACTGTTCAATGGAGAAAAGGTATTTGGGGTGTTCAAGGGCTTGAAAAGATTGCTAATTGTAGAGAACAGACTTCTGGGATAACACCATTGTTAACTATCTTTGAGCAGTGTGAGGCTCTAGCAGCCTTTATGGCATTTCTGTAGTTAATCTGATGATGTTCAAATATTTCCATATGAATAGAGAGTCCAGATTTAAATTCAATTTAAATTGCCTCTCTAGTCCACCTTTGGCCTCAAGAGCACATATTTCATTGTTGAATACTGGACATGACTGGGTAAAGGAGACATTTTTTAATGATGGCAGCCCTAAGTAAGAGCATTAGTATAGTGGTGAACAGAAGTGGTGACAAGATCACAAGATGTATCATTTAAATAACTCAGTTTTGGAGATGCTGAAAGGTGTGTTTCCCTCAATTCACAGGAGCAAGGCTGATACACCCCGGCAGCAATGCATACAAATGATTCAGTTAGCATGTATCTTTGTATTGAACACAAGGATGAAACGCAAATCGATCTCCTCGATTGACTCTGGGTAGGAGAGACAAAAAGCGAATTTACTCAAAACTGTGTGTGTGTGAGAGAGTGAGAGAGAGAGAGTGAGAGAGAGAGAGAGAGATGGGAACAGTTGTGCTATGACTGTGTGTGAAACAAGCTGCTTGGAGCTTCAATATGGGAGGAAGTAATAATTCTTAATGTTAGGCACTTGGGATCTGCACGGGGCCTCATTATCTCCCTAAACGCCTTAGGCTTTCCGATGTTCTCACCTTATGCCCACTGCTGACCTATGACTCACCAGCCCCTCTATCCTCATGCTAGACCTTTATTACATTACCTTAATCACAAAGCATCATGTTGGAAGGTTGGAGGGTAAGTTTCTGCCTCTTCTGAAACCCCTTACTCCTCATCATTGAACCTACTCTCTTCTACAAGCAATGTGTGTATGGCTTTGACTGTGTGCATAGGACAGGATTTATTGTAATTTATGTCATTTGTTATTTGTCATTTTCTCACTTGATGTACAAGTTCACTTTTATTTAGGGCCACAAAACCATTTGCTGAGCTGGCCTACATGCATGTATGATAGAATACTGAGGAAAGGGCTGTTAGCTGCTTCCTTCTCAGAGCTCATTAGTGGAATGAATGCAGACCCTTCCCTCTGAAACCCCCAACCCACCTGCATGGTCACAACTTTGATAGAATAACCCAATAAAGCACACACAACTATTGTGAGAATATAATGCATGTAAACATCTTACCCCTCTGAGTATATTTTGTTGTCATAAGCAAAACAAAACATGGTGGCACGCAGAATTTACGATTACTATCACTACTGAGATCAACATTTGTTTTGTTTATTAGTGCCATCAGAGATACTAAATCACAGGGTATTAATCACAACATAACCCAATTAAGACCTCAGCTGGAGTATGGCCAATAGCGTGTAAACTTAGTAACTGCATCTTTCATCACGCATTTACACGATTCTTCTCTGATTTATGTGATAATCACTGAGAAGGGCATAATTGCTTTTTAAATATTTGATGATATGCAACAAGGCAAAATGACAAGAATGATGATAATGGGCTAAAAGTTGAGCTTCTATATATGTGTACCAAATTCTGGAACAGAGAGGGTTTTATCAAGTTGGATGACTAAAGCTGGTTTATATGGCTGGTTTATCTTATTAAATTAAACAATTAAATTAACGTGAAAATAAGTAACTGGTAATGTAGTTGTTACAGCCTTTCAATGTTAGACATCTGGAATGGTGAAATGCATCATCCCTCCAACTTTGGTCAAAACTTTGGTTTGTGATAATAATTTAAATAATTTAAATAATAATTTAAAATAAATTAAACAGAGAAAATAAAAAAAAGTTAAAGCTGCTGTAAGCGATAAACAGAAAGTAAAAATTTCTGGTATCCTTCCCACTTTATCCAGTTAGGAGAGAGCACTCCACAAAGAGGTTGTCCTCTGTGCACATTCACGATCAGGAGGCAGAATTTCAGTGTAACTGACCATGGCGGAGAAGCTTCCGATTCCAGTGCTCCCACGAACACAACCAAATACACTAAGCGAATTTAGACGGCGAATTCAGATGGCTGAAGAAAAGTAATACTGTAACCCTAACCAACACACATTCTCTCTCTCTCTCTCCGTTGTGATGATGACATGTGGAGGAGGGCGGGGAATGCTAACTGCAAGAGCAGACAGGAAGTTAGCCAAAATGCCAATATCGCTTACTGCTGCTTTAATTCTTAGTTAAAGAGCTACAGAAGCTGAAAATGGCCAAGCCTCCAATTATTTTTTCTCATTATCTCGAGATCACAAATTAATTATTTCGTTATCTGAAGATAAAGCTCACTTTCTCGTAACAGGTTAATTTACCTCGTTATCTTGAGAAATCTGCATTTGATTTTCTCGAGATAAGATGCTTTGGTGGAAATGGCTAACAGATAACATGCAATGCTAATGTTGTAACTCAACAGAGATTCACATAAATGTTCCCACAAAAAACAAACAAACAAAAAAAACCCAGCAGCATCAAAACAATCTTTGTTCCCTTTACAATCTTTTCAAAAAACAGAACAAACGTAAACAACACACTCGACTCAGAGATCTCTTCATATCTCTTTCTCTCTGACTCATCCCCAACTGAGATCTAACATAATCTAACATTCTATCAACTACTTCCTGTATTCAATAAAATGCAAGGAAAGTATTAATGCGCCCTCTGATGATCTCATACTGTAACTACTTCAGCTTAGATTTACTGGTGAAGTGAATATTCTCAGCTATTACTGGAACCAATACATCAGGACTGTGTAACCATTATATCCTTACTGTATAAGCCAGATGAGCCATGTGCACCTCTGTATGATCTAACATGCTATGTTTGGAAGAAATTAATGATAATGATGTTTTAATGATGATTGGAAATTGTTTTTAAAAATTTGGCCTATCTCCGGCCCAATTATAATGGTGTCTGATGGAAAGTCCCTGGACTACCCAGGATGAGGCATCAGCCTCAGATGACACAATTGTTTACCACCGCGCCATGGATGACACCATTGTTTTTGGGCCCAAGAAAAAGCTGAATAAGGAAATATCGAGGGCTGGCCCGTGAGAATTGGGCGGACCCTCATCTACAGTATATATAAAGGTGCTTCAACATCATACAGTCAGTCTACCTTGGGTTTGACTCATGCTCTTGTTTCTGTTTGAGATCTCAATAAGAAATAAAGCCTGCTCTACACTGTGTCTGCCTATTGACCATCATTTTTGGAGCCTCCATAGGACCTATCATTCTAAGTTTTTGGGTAACCACTCTGAAGAGTTTTTGGCGTTCATCTGGCCCAGACTGGTGACATCATTTGCCACGTCACTGGCTGGTCAATTTATGTGGGTTAAATACAGATTGCAACACTATTTATATGCTGACAGTTTCCATCCACCTTACCTCATTGATAACATTCCCCTTGGACTTTTTCAATGCCTTCAACGCATTTGTGATCAAGAGGATTGCATAAAAAAAAGAAATCACATATTTCAAGCATTTATTTTGTATCCCCCAACAGTAAACAATCTACTCAAATCTGCAGGATCATTAAACAAAACTGGAGTATATTGCACAGCAATCCATCTTTGCAGAAACGATTCCCTGAACCTCCTTCTTTTGTTTTCAGAACAGCTTCAACCCCACAGGACAAGCTGGTCCACAGCTACCTACCACCGAAGTCCTCTAGGCTTACCAAATCTGTGGGTAACTTCCCCTGTGGCAACTGCTACTACTGAAACATCTTTAAAGCATTTTGGATTTATTTACCAACATGATATATAAAATAAACCATTTTGCAAACAGTAATACCTCCTTCCTAGTAAGTCACTTGGAATCCCCCTGTGGGCATTTTTAAGTGGGGAGAACAAAAAGGAGGTTCAAAGATAGACTTGGGAAACACAAAACTGCTATTCGCGCTAAAAATTATAACTACCTCATGGCCGTGCACTATGCTCAAGCAGGACATAGCATTCTTTGAAAGGGGTTGCCCCTGAAGTTATGCCTAACCATAAAAGTGGTGGTGGGAAAGAAGCCCATAAATGTAAGCATATCATCGCAAATGCAAAATTGTAAAATCCATTGGAATATCATAGTTTAATGTAGAGGAAATGAAATACGTAATTGGTTCCTTATGACAAACATTTCACAAAAATTGCTATTCACCTATGTCAACCTTGTTTAAACGGCGATTTGTAAACGCCCCCTGAGGACGTAATAGGAAACTGTTTGTGTTCATTCATTTTGAAAGAGTAATGGTCAATGAATGGGGAAACTCCAACACACCGCTGAGTGATGATGTAACTTCATCACTCAGTGATGAAGTTACACCATCAGTCAGTTAGTCAGTCAGAGACAGACATTCGCGTTTGCAGGGCAGGCCCCGCTTATGGTCCAGCCAAAAATTCTATGTGTGTTCACACCCTTAGTCCTCCCTGTCAATAGCCTTTGGGTCTCCAGATAGCTGTGGATGTGCAGCCAATCCTTGGATCTCATTACTATAATCCTTTCATACTTAGACATGGTGACATTTCCAATCCAAATAATATATTGTTGAACAGAGAGCTGCACCTGTCACCAAAAAACATGTTGTAGCCTTCAACTGCAATCTACTTTGCTGTACAGTTTCTTTCAAACATGGGTATTAAGTGAACGGGGAAATGTTTCCATAGAATTTTTAATGAATCATGTTTGCACAGCTACATGACTGCAGTAACATTAGCCTTGGATAGCTAGCAAGCTTTCCTGACAAATGCATTTAACTGAGTGACATTCATTTTCAGAACAAGCCACCCGTTTCTAACTTAAGGCAGTTATTTAGCCATTTTTGTGGGCCCATTTATGACGTGTATTACTCAAATGAAAAATGGCACAAAGTTGCAAAGGGGTCAAAGGGAAGACATTTCCCTTTGTTTTTCCAACTTTTTCTATAGCTTGGTTATCTTGGTATCAAATGACATAAGAATTTAAGAGGAACTGGAAAATAACACTTAAAGACCTGCACCGCTTAAAATGGTATTTTTTCTGTTTTTTATGTGTTTTGCCAGACAATCCGCCACCATACTGATGTATTCTATGTGCTCCGCTTGTCATAGCACATTGTTTTTGCTCCAGGTCAGTCAAAACGCTACTTCCTTGTTGGACTCACAGAAATCAGGATTGACGCAGGCCACGTAAGTTTACTGGTCTGTTACGTCACAGACAGTAACCAAATGTAGCCTCGGAATCTTACTATCTATTTGCATTATTAACTAACACAGTTAAACTTGGCAAAGTTCACTAGCTGCCTTTCTCCAGAGATTTTCTATGGTTTTCTAAGCGTTTCCTCTTAACGGAGCATCTTTACACAGCAGGTACACACACAACTGATTGATAACATAGTCAACCCAAAGGCTCATGTTGTCTAGTACCACTAAAGTTGTTTCTAATGTTGTTACATAAAAAAATGTACCACTCTGATACGTCCACTTGTAGGCGACCCTGCACAATTTGCTCTTCTTCTTCAGAATCAGCCTCGGGTTTGAACATTTATGGATGAATTACACCTATATTACCCCTTGCCATTGTGTAGCATAGCATTCAGTAGCAAAACAAGCAGACATTTGTGTGGGTGGAGTCGAAGGTGAGCCGGTACCTTATTGGTGGAGATTTGAATAGAGGTGGGGATTATTTGCATGTTCATAGATACGTGCATACTTAATGAAGGAAAAGGTGTAGAGTTACATCTAAGTCGTTTTAAGGCATGATTAGGGATGGGTATCGATAACCGGTTCCTGTTAAGAATCGATTAGAAATGGTTCGATCCATCGACATCATTAGCCTTTATGCTTAACGATTCCCTTATCGATACTTTACATTACACCAGAGCAGCCAGACCTTACGTCAATGTCACGTGACGTGCCACATGTCAATCACGCTCGTCAGTCAGCAGCAGAATTTCCAAGACTTATTTATTTACGTCCAGAGATAACCAGATCCAGTGACCAAATTCATATTTATTTACTTTTAAACTAAATAAAATGTTGAACCAGAAAACCTGTAAAGTCTACTTTCTGTACACCGAAAATTCACAGGAGGAATTGATAAGGGAATCGATAAAGAATCGGACCGATAAGCGGAATCGATAATGGTAATAGTATCAATAAAATCTTATCAATACCCATCCCTAGGCATGATGGAATTTTTTTTTATGGAATAAACTTCTTTATGTTATTTTGCAGAACAGAGATGATTTCTTAAAGGCTTAATTAATGCCCGGAATGGGTCTTTAACAGTTACCACTAATAGCCAAATGTAACAACATGCAACATGTAAGCTGTTTTCAGTGTTAATGGTAATTTCAAACAGGGATTGAAATATTTAATGGCTTAAGATATTTGCTTTTTCCCAGAACAGACCACTAACAGAACCTTTTTGACTCTTTTCTCTGTTATTTAACTGATTCAGAGAAAATGTCATCACCACTCTGTTAAAGCCATGAAGAATTATAAGAATCTCAATTTACTGAAACCAAGTAGAGGCTCATTGTTACAGCGGTCTGTGTGGGTCACCTTTGTTCTGTCCATTGCTCAGAAGTCTGAGGTTTTCATCTCAGCCAGAGGCCACCATTTCCACATTCCTCATTTTCAAGCCTTCCTTACGTTGATGACTCATCCCTCCTGCCTTATTACAGACAGAGCGCAGCACTCTGTCTCCATTGTTGCACTACAGGATTACTTTATTGCACATACCTTGTAATGAAATGGAGGGGGTGCAAAAGAGAGGCAGAGAGGGGGAACAAATCAGTCGTGAATTGCTTTGAAATGCTTCAAACATAGTTAACATAAAGATGCTGAGATGTCTTTATGAAAAGGTGAAGTTTAGTATCTAAATTGTGCAGATAAAAATTATTAAAAAAAAAAAAAAAAGTTTAGTGGGCCTAAAAGATAGTGGGCAAATTTACATTCTGATGGAGACCAGCACCTCTTTCTTTTTCTGCTACTCTGAGAATATTATGAATATATAAATTATGAGTAAATAATTATAAATTAAAAGATGTGTATAGGCTACAAAGGTGATCTAGACATAAAGACTAAAAAGAAAAGACAACCAATACCTGGTGCTTTAGGGGTATTCATTTTAAAGCAACTGAGCTTGAGGCTTACTTTTCTTGATTTGGGTGACACCTGTGGCGATAAGCAGACCCTGCTTTTGGTGTAATGGCTATAGGTGTCAGGAGGTGGGGCTTTAGGGGCTTAAGCCCTTGATGTATTGAGCCAAACCCCTGATCTTTTAGTAACCGCACCAGCACCCTACCCCATAAACAATGCATACCGTTTCTCTTCCCCTGTCATTAGAAGCCCCTATTTCATGTAACTTTGAGTTTTACGTCATTCTTGGGAGTCTACAGCTAAACTTAAGACAGCTGCGCTGCCTTAAGTTTAGCACAAACTACTTCCAATCAAAACCTAGGGATCAACCATAGATCACAGATGAGCCCTCATTTGCTACAATTGACTAAGGCTTGCAACAAAGAGAGGGAGCAAAACAAACAAGTCAAACATGATTCAGTAGCTTCATTTTACACACAAGGTAAGGTAATCAGTATATCAGTAGTGTGGAGTGTTATATATATTTTTGAATAAAAACAGAAAAAAAC
>OMKZ01028054.1:0-10028 GCA_900302535.1 Neoniphon sammara
TGCTGTATGTATTAGTATTTTACTATACACAGCATACAGTACACATACACACAAATTTTGGAGTAAGCTATGAGATAATTAAGACTGGACTACAATGAATGAGTCAAAGTAAGTGTTCGACAACATACCTTCCATCTATTTCCACATTCCATGCAGAAGACAAATGTGGTCATTGGCTCATCAGCACTGCGAGTCTGAACCTAGAAATAATCAAGTGTGCACAAAACAGCGTGAGTCAAAATCATGGAAAATGTCTTTTTGCCGGATATGAAAAAGTCTCCAGTTTGCACTCAGGTTATTTGTACATTTGTCATGGCAATATTACACACAATAAAGCAACTATTTTTTTATCCCGTCATCTAAATACTGTACAGGAGTTTAAATGTAAGATTGGTCTAACAAATTGTGCCGGAAAGGAGCTTTAAAGCAGTGTTTATGTTAACAATCTAGACAGAAAACCTGCTGTCATTTATTTTTAATTAATTAGTGTGTATAGTTAATTCTTACCATGCCGTTTTTAACTGCAAGTGTTTGTTTTTTTAACTTAAAGGTACAGTGTGTAGGATTTTAATTGCGTCAAAGACAGAAACGGGATATAACATGCTTTTTATTAGTGTATAAAAAACAGAAATGAAGAGTAGTGTATTCATAAAGTTAAAATAATTCTTTCCATCTACATAAGTGCTTATGTAGATAAAAAGAATTATTTTAACCACTGGTTTTACATGGCTGTCATCTTGCTTTGCCATGTTTCTACAGTGGCTCACATGGGACAAACCAGCCCCAAGTACAGTTTGCACCGATGCTTTTTCCCTTGCAAGCTGCTGTCAGAAGTAGTTGGCCCTAACACACCAGTTGGTAACAAATTGTTGGAATTGCTGTTTTAGTTAGGGCTATGGTTTGTTTAAGGATAATATGGTGAGGATGGTGAGGATTACACAGCTGCCTTACAGGCGACTTTTGGAGCAAAAATCTGCCTTGCAACCAGCAGATGTCGCAAAATTGCAAGCCTAAACACCAGTCAGGCTTGGTGTAGTTGCTTGATTAAGTTATTTTACTGGCAACCATGATAAACAGAAGTACTTTTGCCAATCCCACAATTTAAATGCAGCACAAAGTGAGGTCTTCATACTGTACCTGTGTGTAGGTGCACTTCTTCTTCTTGCACTTGCCGCAGGTAAACAGATCAGTCTGAGTGCCTCCGGTGGTGGCCATCTGGTGGTCCCTGACAGCCTCTTTGGTCAAATTCTTCCTAATCTCCTTCAGCTCATCACTGGCCATTTCCTACAGGTACAGAGGGATACCAACAGTGAGCCAGAATGCACCATTTTACCAACACAGCTGGGTAGATGCGATCGGTTATGGCCACATGGAATTGAGCAGATCCAAAACAATCATTTTTAATTCAATTAAAAATGGGGATGAAATATCAATTCTATGGAGGTCCTGATTTTTTTATTTTTTATTTTTTTAACTAATGGAGTTTTAAGTTGAGGCCATCAACAGCTAACACACCTCTGCGGTCATCTTGGCCATGCGCTCCGGGGACACACTGCCACACAGCACAGTCCTCCTCAGGTTGGGGTTCTTGACATCCTTCAGGTTGGAGATCCGGCTCCGCACACGGTTCTTGTATTTCATATCTGTGTTCTTAAACTCTTGGAAGATGCGTGCTAACACGTTAAGGAATGTAATTCTAACAAAATAATATATAAGTTTCATAATTTTTTTTTTGCACAGACCTATAATGCCCAATATACTGCATTTGAACAACATACCATTATGAAAACCACCTTTATAAATTAGTATGATTCTTTAAAAACATATGGAAACAACTCACTAAATTTTCTGACATTCTGAAAAAAAACAAAGATATCCATCACAAGATAAATCTAATTCCAGTTCATATTTAAAACCGCAGTCACATAACATTCACTGAAAAAGATATATTCCTCAATCTGTGCTCCAAGTTCATCGCAATCAGCACCAATAGCAATATAGTCATCTGGAATAAAGGAAAGCAGGGGAGAAAAAAAATGGGAGAAAATAAATAACAACAACAATTGAAGCCTATGGTAAACAAATGGATAGCCTCTCATGAGAGCCTGGCCATATTATATTAATAGGATTACCCCCAGTCTGCAGCGCGTTAGCCAACATCTCTCTGCACTTGATCCTAACAGAATCAGAGGTGGTGGGGGCACGAGGAAAAGTGGAGATGAGCGTGTTGGGCGCAATATCAGCAGGCTCGCTCTTGCTGCTGGAGTTACTGCTGGAGCTGCTAGGGGAGCAATAAGCACACTTGTTCAGGTGCTGGAAGACACCATGTTAATATGTTGAAAAAATGAAAGTACACTGTTTCCATTTAATGTCCACATGCCAACAGCAATGGAAATCAGAATGGTGTTTTTTTTTCTCCTGTTACCTTTCTTCTTTTGCCTCTGGGCTTCCTTGCGAGGGAGAAACAACAGGCGTTGTTTGCTCTTTCCTCTTCTCCTCTGATTGTTTTTCTCCACCTCCAGGCTCATCTAAAATCCAATTCATAACAGGGATAAGCGACCCCAGAATTATGTCCCAGAAGTTCAGCACAGCAAAATGCTTGGCAAGATGAGATGACAACTTGCACAATGTACATTTAGAGCTTTAAAGCATCAGCTGTAAACACAACACTTTGATGTGCACTAATAGACTAGACATGGAGAAAAAGACAGGAGCAATTACAATGTAATGAAGAATACAGACACAAAAGATGTCGAACTAACATACTTTACAAGTAAAGGTAGACTTCCAAAGTAATTAATTACCCAAAAGCTTCTTCCATGATTTGATCAAGGATTTAGCTAGGGATGTCACCTCCTCATCCGTACTCTGCTTGCGGATGGCATTAACAGACATCCCAATTCTGGTAGACTGTGGAAAGACGTAGTGTAAGCGCCTTAGGGTTTTAATGCAGTTAAGATGAGAAGCATTTTGAAAAAGTAAGCAAAGATACCTGAAGTAATTCCAGAGTCATTGGGACACTGCGCAGCTCCTTCAGCAGGTCCAAAGCTCCAGACTGCAGGGGAGAGAGAGCGGCATTAAGACAAACATCAACCCATCTCACACTGCATGCATGCTAACAACCTGGTTAGTTTGGTAATTTTTTTGCCCATGACTTTGCTCTAGTCCAAAACAGGTTGGCTTTCCCTACAATATCAATATAGTCAATGATTTGAGACAAGATTTGGTTTCTCCACAGCGTTGAGCTGGTAAAGACGACTATTCCACGCAAAGTGAGCTTCATTTGCTTCCACTCACCAGAAGGTGATGTTACATGTTTAACAACCACAAGTGTTATAACAGTTACTTGTCATTGCACGTGTTGTTCTGCTATATGTTGTGTTGTGTTTACCCTCATACCTAGCTAGCAGGCTAATTCCATTTGTAAACACGTTGTGGCACCACCAAGATAGCTACTAACTACTTGATACAATAATAGAATGCTATAACAAAAGCTGCACCTTAAAGACATCCGCTAAATTACCAGCTGAAGTGACCACATACAACTTTAATTCAACGACAAAATAGCTGACTAGATTCATCTGGTTAACTTACTGCGCAGCGAACCAACCAGCTAGAGCGGCTAACGTTAGTCGGCTAATCACCTGGATACCTAACATTATAGCACAACAACCGTTAACTTCAGCAGGCTTGCAAGCTAATGTTATTAGCAGCTAGCTACAGCTACCAAGGAGTTCATTATGGCGCATATTATTGAGTGTGACAATTTTACTGTTGGGGATCGTGCTTTATAACAATGACACACAGTGCATTTGTTGGTATTGGCTATAGTGGCTAGCATCTAAAATGGCTAGACGGTCAGCAGCTAATGCCATAACAACCCATTAGCGCTAACGCTAGCTAACACATCAACATCAGCCAAGACGGCTAAATGGGCAAGCAAGCAAGCATTCATTCATGTCAGACGTCTCACCCCGCTTTTCTTCTGCGCCATTTTATCCATTTTCTTCGCAATTCTGATTATCTCCTCTTCTTCCTTTTTGCCCATATTGACAGAGTTGCTGGAAACTAAAAATTAGAATCAAATGGGAAAGAAAATATAACGACAAAGACCACGCCACTGAGAAAGTGCAAGCGGCTTGTGTGTTGGCGGACCGCACACCGATCCTCTGTTGTGTAGCAGACCAAAATAGTTGATAGATGAGTGCAAGGGGAGTTAATCGAGCCAGAATGGCAGATTCCCATAGATATAAAACCATATTCCGCTGGGAAATGTCAGAACACTGACTGCTGGATCAGTCGGAAATAAATATGAATTAATTAAGGGCTTATAATGTGTTATGAACATCTACATATGATTCTATGAATATTGCTCTCCACAGACACTCTCACTCCGATGCCTGCATTTTGCCAATATTGCCAAGTGTCGTTAGATGGCGCCAAAGTTTTACTAACCAAGGGCTCCTTTGGCATGCTGGAAACCGAAGCACCGTCTTGCTTTACAAAACACGTCTATTACGGGTCTTGGATGACAAAGGTGGGGCATTCTTGTAACTATGCATTAACGTACATTTGTTATCAGTAAGTAAGTCTCTTATAGCTGTTGTAACTCATGTTGTAAACCCATGTTTGTTGTAACACTGAACAAATTTTTATCCATGCAGAATTTCACAGCCCACAACAACGGGGAGGCTGTCAGTTGTAAAGTAAGTCAGTAACAACTTAGAAGACTGTAACCCAGAGTGATTTGCAATGAGTTAAAAGGAAGAAGTTCTGACGTCTTGTTCAAAGACACTTTGGCAGAATACAAGGCTTTTGATAAAGACACTGGTTGTTGTGCAGATCAGACCTGTGACCTTCTGGTTTAAGACAGCGGCCAGGCCACATGATGCCACACTGCTGATCTTAAGTTGCAGTGCTTAACACATATGGTATCTTCCTAATGCAAATAGATCATCATGTGATTTTTTTATGTCAAATGATTGGAGGTAAGGCAGCTACATACAATCACTGCTAACTGTTCAACTCAACAAAAGCTGTGATATTCCCCTAAATATAGGACATAATATAAAGGGTCCAATACCATAACATTCATATAATTTTTCCCCAGTTCAACCACAACTGATGGTCACTTGAGCAACACTTTTGTTTAAAGCCCATCTCTACAGACACTGCATTTGGAACCCTTTTTGAATCTCTCTGCCAGCCAATCTTCATCTTTCCAGGTATTACACCTGGAACATGTATTAGCAGGCATTGCTTAGTCATGGGCAGCTGGTAACTGGTGCACTGTGTGGTGACCTCAGAAGTTACTCAGGTGCTCTCACCTTTTGATGCAATCAGATTCCCATAAGCCACCGTTTAGCAAAAAAAAAACCACAAAAAAAAACTAAAGTCTACTACATGGTGCAAAAACCTGTTTGTGTTAGTCATCCAAGTTTGGATATGATTTCTTCGTGAATTCTACAGCATTTAATACAAAGTATATTTTATAGCAAATGAGTACCTGCTGTGGGGTTAAGACCTTATTCTACTGTACCTCATGCTGTCAGCAAGTGCGCAGAATCTTTAACCTAATCCCTATTAGGCCAAGACTCCTCAAATCTGATTATGAGGCTGCTGGCAAATTAGAAACAGTGCTAGCCATCTGTAGTATGTCTTTGGAGTGGGAGAAATTTACAAATATCATTTGATGTGTAAAATTCATTATCCCCTCATTCACGTATACTTCCCTATTCATTCAAGCTCTGAATCATTCACTCACTCAGTCTTTTGCTCACCCACCTACTCAATCAGTAAAATTACTTTTACTTTTATTTTTGTTTGTTCTCTCTTAGCTTAAATCATGAACTAGACATTTATATTTGATGATGCACAAAACATGTTTGGGACCACTTGTTTTTCTAATTGAGATGAGGTAAATTATCCATGACACAAAATTGGCTGCTGACCAAATATATTTGTATTCCCAAACTTGCAGGTAAAATGTTGGCATTAAAAAAAAAAAATTCTAATTCTGGCATTTTGAGAGCACTGGTAGTAGCATGTTAAATCCTTTCCTTGTTGTTCCTTCATTGGTCACCTTATCTTGATATGCTGATTAACTGTGAGCAAAGATTAAGCAAATTGGCCATGATGTTGCATGTCCCAAAATAGCCTTTGAATGCCGCTGAGAAGCTTTTACCAGCACTAGGTAGCGTACTGGATACGCACTTTCTGTTGTTTTGGCCTTTATAATTCAAAGAAAATGTGAGATACGGTAAGCTCTATTTATTATATTTCCATTTAATAGTTTGTTTGCCAGTTCATTGATTCATAATTTTGTTTAGTGTCTGCAAAGTGTTGGAGGAATTACTGACATGACGGTCTTCAGGTTCTTCATGGCCTGTGTCCATGTCTATGTCTATGCCTAGGCCAGTGTCTATTTCTATGCCTGTGTCTATGTCGCTTTGTTTGTGTCTACATTAATTACAAATCAACCTCACGTTACTTTTGCATTCAGAATATTCAAACAGTATTTGGGCTTATCTGTTTTTTTTATTATTATTTTTATTTTTTATTTTATTTTATTTTACTTGTTATCAAGTGTAATCTGTTTTGAGACATTGTTCCTGTTTATGTTTTCTCTATTATAGATCATTATACAAAAGACATCAACATAAGAAAAGATTTACATAACATTATGTAACAGTGTCAGAGCTGTGCTGCTGCTCTAACACAGTTTTCTCATGTTATGTAAAGGTTATGCTCAGCTCTAGTGACATCACTGCTGCACGTTATGCAGCTTTTACATTCATATATATAATATATATTAATATATAATTCCTAATTACAAATAAAACTATACCGGTCGGCTATTAGTGCATTGTAAGGCTTTCCTCAGTGGAAATTTAAAGCATTTTGTCCAGCCATGTCCTAAAAGGCAAAGTAAATAAATGTTAATGACTGTTATTTTTCGTGATCATCTGGGTTCTTCATCTTTAAGATGGTAGTGGATGTTATCAAATTGTTAGCAAAAACTTTTTCACAATTGCACACAGTTGTTCAAATGGCTCATTGGTTGGTAGTACTGAGAAAGTAGGTGAAAGTAGGTGATGGGTCACAGTAAGCATTGAACTTGTAAGAAGGACATCCCTCCCATTGAAACTTTATAGAATGATGGTTTCATTTTGAGTAATTATGTGAGAAGAGATTTGTTTTTGACCAAGCTTTTTGGGGATATTTAGATTGGTTCAGTGACAGTATGTGCACCTCACACTGAATCACAAATCACTGCAACAACAGGACATAGTTGGTTTGCCTTTAATTTTGACACAATCCTGTATTTCTGTCAAATAATACAATTGTTTTCATTTATTTGAGAAAATAGTTTTGATGTGGCCTCCTGGGATGGTCAGCTAGTGTTAGAAAATATATGAGAATATCTAGGAAAATTCTGTTTTTTTCCACTGAAGTCAGACAGAGGCAGCCTGGGCTAAATATTCGTAGGGACAGTCATTCCTAAAGTACCACAGACCAGGATTCAGATTAGATAAAAAAAGTAAGCAGTCTGTATCATAGGGAAAAAAATTGCTCTGGTACCTTAGGGCTGCAAATCTTTTTCCAGTGTATGTGCACTTCTTATCACAGGAATAAACCTTGTCAGCTGTGACAAAGCCACAAATCCAGATATGCTCTGCAGCATTAAAATCTCTGAAAATCTAAAAATCAGTTGCTTGAGGGCTGCTTAATATACGCAATTTTACTTCCTTACCAAAGAAAAGCTGTTGAGCTAACTTAGGCTGTGCTCTGCTATGTAAAGCAGCTATGTAGAGCAAGGAAAAACATTTGTGAGCAAAATGTGATTCCATGCCATAGTGAGCATGATTACAGAGTAAAGGGTTTTGTAGACCTAGTAAATTACAAGAAAAAGGTAATACAAAGCTTGATCAAACTTAATCCATCATTTGTCAGTGTAAAGTAAATGAACACAATGTATCCTCTCTCCCCCCTTCTCCCTAGCCACTGCCAGACAATATGAGCAACACATCCCTCCAAGAACCACCTCCCCAAAGAGTGTCCTCTGGGAGTGTGCAGACGTTGGCCTCCAGACCATTACAGCCCATCTCTGATCCTTCAGCCTCTAAAAGAATATGCTTCTACAAAAGCGGAGACCACAAATTCAGTGGGCATCGCATGATCATAAACGCCCGCACCTTCAAGACATTCGATGCCCTACTAGATGCTCTGTCCAAAAAAGTGCCTCTGCCATTTGGAGTGAGGACCATCAGTACACCCCGTGGAATCCACCTTGTTAAGGGTTTAGATGACTTGCATGATGGGGGATCGTATGTGTGCTCTGATCGGAGACGGGTCAAGCCGCTGAACCTGGATACAGTTCGGCGGCGGCAAGTACCATGGAATACCACCAGGCCCGTCAGCGCAGGGCGACGGGGGCGTTATGGGCCCCAGTTTGGCCAGTTTGGCAGGGGGAATGAGGTCATTACCAGGCCAGCAAAAGTCACTGAGCGGGTGGCAGTGCGGACGCCAAAGAGGCTTGTGGTCATCAAGAATAAGGATCCCACCATTAAGCGCAAAGTTGTGCTGCAGAGAAGAACTGCACCAACATTTGATGCACTGCTAGATTACCTTTCTGAGATCATGCAGTTCCCAGTGCTGAAACTCTTCTCTGTAGATGGCAGAAGAGTAAGTATTTCTGTAAACTAATAACATAAGTATGATTGCTCAAAAGCTTCCTTGTGAAACAGGTTCATCTTTGGACAAATCTGAACATAATTATAAATTTGTCAGTTTTCTGTTATCTCTGTGTGATTCCATGGCACCAATGGTTTTGTTCTCCACCATTTCTTCTAGACAAATATAGATAAGGTTATATTAGGTAAGGATTGGCATGTCTGACACTCACAAATAGGATAGACTCTTTGAGTCAGAAGAAAGCTGTTGATAGACAGAGACACGCTTACCCGCTCACGCTCACACAAACAGAAGTTCTTGAAAAGTAGCCAATGCCAATAATACCTTTCCTCAAACACCATCCCTCCTCTTGGAAACCACTTTATTAACCATTTAAACGACTTTATTGTGCAAAGAGAAAATTTAACACCTGTTAACAGTTTAGTAGTGCTAAAAATGAACATTTTCTGCTTAGGCTATAATCAAAAGAACATTTTGACAGCATCAAGAGGCACAGTTAAAATCAATTAGAGGTTTATGTGGAATCACAGAATGTTTGATTGAGCTTTTACAGAGAAAAGAAATGTCATAGAAATTACAGATTTTTCATGGTCACCTTAACAACAGGTATTCCAAGTCATGAAGGGTGCTATCAAATGTTCTACCCCCTAGTGAGGTATCACCCGTAATCCCTCCATCCATCTGTCCTTAAACAACAACAACATGCAGATCATGAGTGCTGATAGAACCGGTTGAACTATCACTTGTGGTATTTGGTCTGCTTGATAATGTTTGATATAGAGGGATAGTATCAATTGTTTTTTAGTATCACAAAGTGCATGGCTCTTATTTACATGCCTTAGCCTTACGGACACTGGGCGCACCTGCAAGACGGGTGTAATTAAAATTTCTTTATTAAAATTGGCAAGTGTCATCCTTAAGGGATTCAGAAACACTAAAATGTGTATTTTGACAAATAACAAACAAAAAAAACAACACTCCACACGTATTTTTTCTTTTATGCACTGAATCCCTACTCCTGGGTCTTGAATGTGCAGTCACAACCGCATTTGTACTGTATGTGCATGGGTATTTATTCATTTGTTTATTTTCAGTTTTAATCATCTTGCAGTCTCCAGCACCTCTTGACTGATAGTATATGCAGTGCACAAATCCCTATCCTATGTCTTTTGACATAGAAGATAATAATGCTAGGAATTACCTCCACATCTAAATACATATGCTCTCGACTTTTAGGCACTAAATCAACAATTATCTTTTTTCCAGCATTAAAAATCAAACATAGGTGAATGTCACTATTTTGTAGTGTTGTACATTAGCTCAATTGTACGTAA
>OMKZ01028054.1:10048-25502 GCA_900302535.1 Neoniphon sammara
AACACTAAAATGTGTATTTTGACAAATAACAAACAAAAAAAACAACACTCCACACGTATTTTTTCTTTTATGCACTGAATCCCTACTCCTGGGTCTTGAATGTGCAGTCACAACCGCATTTGTACTGTATGTGCATCGGTATTCATTTGTTTAGTTTCAGTTTTAATCATCTTGCAGTCTCCAGCACCTCTTTACCTCCACATCTAAATACATATGCTGTCGACTTTTAGGCACTAAATCAACAATTATCTTTTTTCCAGCATTAAAAATCAAACATAGGTGAATGTCACTATTTTGTTGTGTTGTACATTAGCTCAATTGTACGTAATCAAATTGGTTTGATAGCTTAACTCCTGCTGTTCTCTCCGCCCACTGTATTGCATTTTTCAAACTGGTCAGGAAGGAGGAGAGGGACTGAAACTGGTGGTACTTTTACACACGAACTTTGACACAATATTAATCTATCTTTCTTCTTCCCTTTCAGGTTGATGGTCTTGCTGCACTAATATTGTGCTCTGGAGTCATTGTAGCAGCAGGCAATGAGCCCTTCAGATTAGGTAATCATAATTTTCACAGAACAGGACAGATGGCACAGTCAATCTACTCGGACACTGTGGAGCCATCCAGGTTACAACCTCAAACTCGTAAGTACTAATTAATCCACACTACTTGGTAAATTGCAATATGCCATATTCATCAAAGATGTTTACAGGCTATTGTTATGATCACGGACAGCCTAATCAGTAACAAATGTGTACACTGGAGCAACTGCCTTGACAGAGAATGGAAGACCCGATTATTTAGATAGATAGATAAGTAGTCCAAAAGAAATAATACAAATGATGTACGTAATGTTTTTCCGAACTTCTTTCACTGACAATCTCTGTGTCTCTGTCTCTCTCTCTCTCACACACACAAACACACACTGTATTCTGGAACATCATCATATCACACGTCTCCAACTAAAGAGAAGAATAAACCTTTCTTCAGTGGAAGAGGCTCAAGGAATTTTTCCCTATCATCAGAGAGATACATCGTCCACCAGATAAACAATTCTCGAAATGGAAGTGCAAGTAGCCAACTTTATCACCACAATAAATCATTTCGTAGAGAGGTCAACCAGCATTGTGCATCTGTAGATATGGAGACATGTGAAAGTGTTAAGGTAGATAGTGAACGTCATGCTTGCATGGTACCTCAAGATGATGACATTGAAAAGTCCTTCCGTGTCAACCAAGATGGCAGCATGACGGTAGAGATGAAAGTCCGTCTGACCATTAAGGAGGAAGAGATGCTCCACTGGACCACCACACTCAGCCGCTCCAGCCTTAGTCAGAGGACAGTTTGTCCCACAAAGTCTCGGTCAGGCAACAGCTCACGTGACTCAAACAACTCTCTGGCCAAAGACCCCTGTGACATCAGTGAAGATGAAACTAAAGAGGACAATCATCCCACTGTAACTGGAAAGGGTGTTGGCTTCAGTGATGAGCGAGTACGTGAGGACTACAGTCCATCGGCCTTGGGAAATCCTAAATCAAGTTTCAAACGTGCCCCTACACCAGGTCCTCGACATGTTAAGAAGAAGGCATCCGTTGAGAGTGTTAAAATGGTGACAGAGTCAGGAGTTCAAGAGAGCACCCTAGGACACTATTCCTACACAGAGAGGACTCCTGATGGAGATACACATTGCTTGGTAAGACACAGCAGCAGTAGCAACAGACCAGTCCCAAAGCCTCGGAAAACAGCATCTGCAGGAGCAAGCAATAAAGGCTCCTGTTCCTCAATCAGGTCATCAAGGGTAGCTGAGGTCCTCCAGATACAAAACAGTGGAATGGAGATAACTGAGACTGTGATGCACATTTATGAGACTCAAGGGTGCTATGACAACTATTTTGCAAATCCTGAACATAGCACAGAGGGCATACCTTTACATAGTTCCACTCCATTACCACTTAGTAAACCAACCTCAATTGACTCAGGGCCACATTCATCTAGCAATGATTGTGACGTAGATTTTACCCGGCAGCCATCCGCTGCTGACTCACTACGGAGACAGAAAGAGGAAATATTGTCATTGTCGTCAGAGCCAATGTCTCCGCCACACGAAATAAGGAATAATCTCTCCTCTTTTATTGATAATGCAGCAAACTCTCAAATTCAGTCTCCACAACAGAAGACAAAGTCACTAAAAAAAGACAAGATTGTTGAGAAAAAGACGATTAAACCTACTAGGAAGCAGAAGAGTCTACCTTCAACAAACAGCTCAGATAAAAAGCAAAAGGATAACATGGCTAGCCCCCCAAAGAGTAGCAAACATTCATCTACTGACAAGCTGAGCAATGCCAGCTTAGGGAAAAAAAGTATGAGTTCATCAGTAAGTGATAAAAATGGCCAGAGGGGTAGGGGAACAGAAAAGCTTCAAACAAGGAAGAAAGTAAGTGACACAACACCCAGGAAGGAACAAGCCTTATTACCCAACATTGAAAATATGAAAAAGGCTCCATCTAAGAAACATATTAACATGATACACGGAGCTCCTAGGGATAATGGTTATAATGTGAACACTCCTGGGACAGAATTGTCAAGGCCTTCAATGAAGAAAAATATGTCAGATATTTTACAACCTAAACGGTCACTTTTGCCAAGTAAAAATGTGATTATCAAGCAAAAGTCCATGACTGAGAACAGAACATCATCGCCAAAGCAAACTTTAGAGCTGAGTGAGAGTGTTTCAATGCCATCTCTCAGTCTTACACCCTCCGATGTCCACCAATATGTAGAAAACTGGCTGCAGAAAATAAACCCAGACTCAGTGCCATACATGGAGGAGGTAATCACAGAGGGATCGGAACCTCAAACAAAGGTTGTGTTTCAGATTGGTGGTGAGTCTGAATCTGAGGCGAAGAACGAATGTCAGCCTAATACCGATGAATGTCATCCATTACAAGGGGATGCTGTCAAAAAATCTAAATCTGCTTCTTGTCTATCAGTCCCTCCTTGCTATGAAGGGTCAACCACAGTTATGCCACATAATGAACAGAAAGCAAAGGGTTTATGTGTTTCAATGCCAAGTGTCAGAGTTGACCCTGTGGAGCAGGAGAGCAGGCTGAGGACAGACATGTCTGAGGCCGCTGGCCCAGCTGGCAATGAATCATCCTCCACATCCAACCTCTTAAGCCCGAAAGCAAACATAAAACCTGTTCTGCGGAAACTTTGTTCATCAATCCAGTGCATCAGAAGGGCGACTGAGTCTGAGAAAACATCCAGTCTTGAGAAGTCCAACAGCCTTCCTAACTTCTCATCACAAGTGGCTTCAGTGTTTGGTTCACCATCTAAGGCTTTCCTATCGTTTTTGTCAGTGATGACACTACGAGATACCTTAAGAGGTTCTGCGGCAGAGGAGACTTATGATTCAAGAAGCACATCTGAGGCCATGCTACTTATGGAATCCTTGCAGAAGATTTCTGCTATTGAGAATGAGGAGGAGCAGAGAGCAAGTCTAACGGATTTGCAGAGCAGAACATCCTCTCATCTGAGAGAACGCTGGAAGGACTTCCAGGTTTTAAGGGAAAGACTTGAAAGTGAACCTCTCTCTCCAAAATTTTCAGAACAAGAATTTGCACTGGATGTTTTTTCTGAAGGAGGTGATGTATTTGATGACCAGCATTTGGCTATTAACGAACTTATGGAGGAACTCAGCATGCCGCAAGACCTTAGAGAGGAAATTTCTTCAATGTTCCAGCAAAGTAAAAGCTTCTACCCTGAGGTAGAAGAGAGCACTTATGTAGAAAAGGAAAGAGACCACTCAGACTCAGAGGAGGAACTGGAACAATTTGTTAAACATCGCGATAATGAGACAAAACAGTCACCAGAGCCTGATGCCACCTGCATAGCTGAGACCATTGCTGAGGCCTCTGCAAAAGAAGATAATGAAGATCGTGTTCCTGCTGGAGAGATAGATGACTTTAATGAAATGCAATCAATATATCATGAAAAGACCAAAGAGTTAGAAGCAGGAGAGACAGAGAGCATGGAAAAAACAGAAGAGGAGGAGGAGGCAGAGGAAGAGAAAGAAATAGGTGATGAGTGTAAAGAATGGGATGAGAGTAGGATGGAAGAAAATGAACAGGAAAAACAAGTTGAGGAGGTAGAGGAGTACACGAAGGTGGTGAGGGATAGTGAGGATGAAGGTGCAAAAGAGGTAGAAGAGAAGGGTGAAGAGATTGAAAAGGCAGAAGAGGAGAGGGAGGAGGTAGAAGTGGAAGAGGCAGCAGCAGAGGAAAAAGAGGGGCAGGTAGAAGGGGGGATAGATAACAAAGACGGAGAAGAAGAAGAACAAGAGGGAGAAGAATGGGAACCTGATGAGAAAGGAGAAGAGTTGAGAGGGGAGATGGTAGTGGAGGAGGTTGTTGAAGAAACAGAAGAGGATGAGGGAGGGGAAAAGGACGAGAAAGTGGAGGAAGAGGAGGAGGAGGAGGAAGGGGAGGAGGTGGGTATCGAGGGGAAGGAAGAGGATGAAAGAAGTGTTGAGGAGGAATTGGATGAAGTGGAGAAAGTCTTTGAGAAAACTGAAGAGGAGGAAGTAGAGGGGTCTATCGAGGAGAAGGACGAGAAAAGGGAATGGAATGATAAGGCTGTTGAGGAGACTGATGAGGAAGTGGAGGAGGAGGAAGGGTGGGAAGGTGATACTGAAGGGAAGGAAGGGGAAGAGGAGGCAAGTGAGAAAAATAAGGAGGAAGTGGACGAGGCTTGTGAGGAGAGGGATGAGGAAGAAGACTTGGAGCAAGTTATTGAGAAGAAGGATGAGGAGTGTGAGGAGGAGGAGGAGGTCTTTGAGGAGAAGGATGAGGAGGAGGATATTGAGAAGAGTGAGGAGGATGAAGTGAATGAGGACGTTAGTGAGGATAAGGATGAGGAGGATGAAACTGAAGAGAGGGAGGAAGAAGAGGGTGAGGTTGTGGAGGGCAAAATTACAGAGGACGAAATTAATGTGGCGGAGGAGGAAGCAGCGGAGATCACAGAGGACGAAGGGGAAGACAAGACTGCAAATGAGAAAGAAAGGTGGGATGAGTCGGAGGAGAGCAGGGAGGAGCAGGAGAAGGAGGAAGAAGCAATTGGAGAAGAACAACAGACAGATGATAGGGAGACTGTAGATCTAGCCGAAGAGGAAAGAGAAGAAGATGAGGAAAAGCAGGCTGATGAGTTAAATGAGGGAAGTGACCAGGAAGAGGAAGAATCAAAGGATGAAGAAAATAGATGTATCAGCAGTTCATTTATTGGTGCTGCAGACAGTATTGCTGATGGTAAAGTTGGTAAACGACTATTAGAGGAAGCCTCCTATTTGCAGCAGACTAGTTGTGAGGATGACGAGACTAACTACGAGGAAGCAAATGCAAATACCAGGAGAATAGAAAACAATGTAGAATCATCATATAAATCTTCATCTGAAGGTCAAGGTGGGGATGATATGGGTAATGGAACAGACACTGTAAATGAGATTAAAACAGATGACGGAGAGCAGGAAGTAGACGAGGAAAGAAGTAGCAGCCTACCCCACCCAGTGGAAATATCACAAGAATTACTTGACTTTGTGAACTCTGCCCTGCAATCTTCTTCACTTAGATTCACATATGATGTTAGGGGTAACGTTAGGATAGAGCCAGATAATGCCCGGGTTGTACAAACAAAACAAATTATAATTCCCAAAAACAGAGAGGACAGCCTGTATGGTCTAAAACGTCTCCCAAGCCCCAGCACCTCAGATTTATCTGATTATAGGCCAGAGACTTCGGAGAGTGGTGGATACAAAACTCAGGAATCTGTAGACATTGCCTCAGAGAGTGGAGAAGAGCCTAAAACAGATGATGAAGAGAAACGGTATCAAGGCCACAAACATTCAAGACATGTAACTGATATGCCTAATGGGAAAATAAATGTAGAACACGCTAACTCAAAACCGTTCCTTATCAGCAAATCAGAAGTCTTGCAAAGTCCCAGATTAAAAAGTGGGGGGAGCTTGTCCTCTTATGACTCAGGGACAAAAGCCTCAAAGGAGGATCTGTCTTATTTCAGTGCTGCAAGCTCATTAAAGGCAGACGCAGTGCCTGTGAAGGAAGCTGCACAGTGCATTGCTTCAGAAATAGACTCAAATGATGGGGTTTTGATTGAACAAGGTAGATGGCTCCTCAAGGAGAATCACCTCATCAGAAAATCCCCTCCAATCTCCATGGGAATGTATGATAATATAGATAGTACATCCATTGACACAGGTCAGGAGAATAGTAATGAGGATTCTCCCCCACATTCTGTAACCCAGCAAAACCCCCTTGCGGCCATATCCTCATCAGAGCTCGAGGAAATGGCGAAGCCTCAAACTCCTAAGTGCACCTACTACAATATGTCGCATGGAAGTGAGTCTGACCCCTTTTTGGATGACGTCAGTGTGAAAAGTGTGAAAAAAGAAACAAGCAATATCAAAGGAAGAGGTCTCAGGGTATCGCCCACAATAGACACTTCAAAAACCTGGGCAAAGAAAAACGGCAGCCTTTCCTCATTTGCATCAGTTGAGTTCAAACTGCCGGACAGCAGAGTGCATCCAGAGGGTGAATCCTCAGCTGTGGTACAAGCAAGAGGGCCCTCTAATGTAGGAGGGCATATACTGCAAGCACAAGACTCCCTGGACGCACTGCATGGTAGATGTGGCCAATACTGTCCCATACTATAAGGTTCCCCTATTGTTTCATAGAAATATCCAGATATATTGACACTGGATTGCTGTCAGTCATTTATTATAATTCTTCTAGAAATGTTTGTAAATAGCAAAATAACCATTAGCAAAAAACAGCTGTTCATCTAGTTGTGTCTGTAACTGTACTGTATTTTTGCATACCTACACCAGACCTACATGTGGTGACTGAAGAGACTTGTGCCTCTTTTTTTTGTGCTGGAATATACAGTCAAAAGTGTATGTGTGGGGACAGTAAGTTCAATTTAGTCATTTTGTTGGCAACTCATAAGATGCATTACAAGGTCCATTATAGCGATATCACCTCACAAGTTGAATATGAAGGAAAAAAGAGACACTTCATCAGATTTGGCCCTAAAATCGGTAAATGTGATCTTCATCTTACTGTTTCAATGCCTACACTACTGACTGTAGATCACTACATTACATGTTACTATGAGTACCACAATTAATAAAGGACATTTATTTTCATATTGAAAATAACATTGCTAAACTTTTGAATGAAAATGTATGAATCAATGCAATTGTATGTATAATCAACACTTTAATCTGCCAAAGAGAGCAGATTTGATTGGTTGATTGGTTGAACCTTTTGGTTCTTCTAGAACGTGCACTGCCTGGTGCAGTGAACACTACTGCATAAAGGACTTGTAAATATCATAGTATTAACTTTGTTGTATTTGGAGCATTTCTCATGGTTTTCCACAGAGGAATGGTTATGTTTCTTTCATAAACATGAACACAGTTTACCCTCTGAAAAACAATACACAAATTAACTGAAAGGCAGCTTCTGACAAAATGTTATTTTTGGCTGTAAGAACATGCTATTTAATAAACTGTCTTTCATTCTGTTTTTGTTTTTTGAAATTTTTATTTACAATTGCTGCACTATGGCAGTTAATTAAAATACTGTATATAATTAAATAATTAAATTTTACATAAAAAGAAACTGTAAATACTAAATAATAAACGAAATAATAAATAAAAAAGGTCCCAGTGCTGACCTCTAAATCATATTTAAACAAAAACAAAAAATGATCCTTATACCAGCAGGTCGTAACAGTTAGACTGGCATCCAACTAATAAAACATAACATATATGTTGAATGAGGTTTGATTGCCTCAGGACAAGGGTGTGAACATTCCTCGCTATTAGGAGGCACCATCTCTGGCATGCATTTCCCTACCAGCAGATCTTAAATTAGAATTGTCCAACAGTAGGAAAAAAAGATCATGTTCATGCACAAAAATGCTGATGAGACGTAGTAACATCTGCCTTTGAGTGTCATGTTGAGCAAGCCGGCTTCTTGTCTGAGTTTTAGCACTCTTTATTTGGCCATGTCCAGCCTGCTTGTCGGTTGTCCAGCTCAGGTTACATTGCTGACCAGTCAGTCAAAATCTACCAGACTTTAAAGTCTGTTCCATTAAGTCTATAAAAGTTATGTGCTCCTGCTGGGAAGGTCCACACTGTATGTTTTTTGAAAATACTACTATTGATATGCACACAAGTGAATTTATCTAGGTTAGGTGCAAAAGAAGAATTAGTTTGATGATTTTATTCCCTGCACAAGCCAAATGTGATGATTTATGTAGGTTAGTATAATAATGAACATGATCCATCCTGCTGAATATAGGATATGCATCTGTAATTGTGGCTTCAAGTGAGGAAGAGATACTTGGTATGATATAGAGGATTGTAATTATGATATATTATGAAGTGGAGCTGCTGTTGATTGAATTATTGCTAAATGAAAGCTATTCAACAACAAAAAATAAAACTCTAATTATATGACGACAAGGTCTTGACATCTTGACCTTGTGTCCACTGGTGTAATTGATCCCCAACAGAGAGAGTCCATGTGAAATGCGATCCTGTACATAATCTTCAGTGAAGAGGTTTTAAAAACTATGAGCACTCTACATCAGTTATTGGTGTAAAAAAATCAATCTCAGATAGTATGTTTTTCAGCAAGGACAATGTATCCTCCTGTGGATCCGCACCTCTTATTTTTGTCACTCATTTTTTTTTTAATTTTAACAGTATAAAAGCAATCATGTAAACACAAATGAACAAAAATAGCCATGTATACTTCTTAGATTTTTTTATATTATAAATAATACATTATGAGCTGATAGTGTCCTTTTGTTCTGTCATGTAAACAATCCATTTCTCCCAGTTGCTATTAAACAAGTCATCCTCAGTCATTAAGATAAATATTAGTTTCCTCATGCCAAATAGTTCCTATTCTATGTCTGTCCATTGCTTGAGAAAAGCAAGCACCAGTTCCTAGTGACTGCTTATCAGCAACCAACACTGTTTTACAAAGGCACGTCTTACCTCCTCAGTCAGGAGCCTTACCTCAATACCACGAATCATGGACAGGGGCCATGAGGACAAGAGTTCAGAGGCCGACAGCTGCAGTAACTCATAATCAGTATATACATACTGTATAGGAATTTTACATAATATGTTTTTATATCACCCTGTACTGTTTACACTTTTTAGTGTAGCAAAGGCATGAAATTGCATATAATAATAAAATCAAAAATGTAACTTCCCTTTTTTGACTCAAAGTAACTGATATAAGGCTGCAGATTTATTGCAAATACCTTTAAAAACCATTTACCTCAATGCAGTCAACTACGTACAAATGAATTCTCAGTAAAATACAATAAAGTCAGCTTTTCAAAGCAAAGTATTCAAATATGAAAACATGCAAACCAGCTGTTAACCTATTAACCTTGCTGTCTCTTGTGCAGTAATTAAACTTGGAGATCTCCCTGAAGCTGAAATGTGATTCCTGGCAAGCTCCTAAGGACTTGTGCTAGCAAAGCATAAATCTTCTCAACACTGTAACACTACATGTTCAGTAAGATCATTCATAATACAACTTTTTAATACAACTTCTTAAGTACTGACAGCAAGAAACACTACTTCAAATTTATAAGAATGAAAAAATGTGTCACTCATAAGAGCTAATTGAAATCTTAATCATACTATACACAGTAAATCTATCTATATATCTATTTATCTATCCTCTAAAACAAATCCAACAACTGATGTTACAAATATGAGTTTCTACATAGATGACTGGCCTTCAAGATGTGATAATGACCATGCCAAACTGTGACATGGAAATAAGGAGACAAAACTCTGGTATACATAGACATATTTGCCTTTTTCAGCACGTTCCACTTATAGCATTTGCTCAGTTGACATGTGGAACCCAATATATAGGGAGCCCCTGCAAAGGCTGGCTGCACTGGAGGTGAGGTCTCTTTCCGCTGAAGGTAAGGATAGCCTGCACTTATTGCCATGGATTCTTGTAAGAGAAATCTTGTTTTATTTTAAATAACCAATTATCTCTGTCTGTATTACATTTTTTCTCTGAATAGAGACAGCTGAATTACAATCAAGGTCTCACATCCTTTAGATTTTGTGATTACAGTTGTTTATTATGTAGTGAGTACCTGTTTTGTGATGTGTTGACTTGTGTTAGTCTGCAACTGCTTGTTCACTAGGACGGTCTCTTGGCAACACATTAACTACTCAAATTCAATTTTAACAATATATTTTTGAAACAGATTCAATTATATATTCATGTACAGACAGATAAATCTGAATTCCTATAGATCTCTTTAAAAGACTAACAGAAAAGTTTAAGTGTTACTGTCCTACAAAGAGCCATTGTTTCCTGATACAAATCTTTTAATTTACAGTATCAACTGAACAAGTCCTGCATTTTCTATATAGGTAAGATATGATTTACATTAACCTTAATTAATACCAGCAGCCCTGTATCCCAATTGCAGACAATATCAGGTCTCTTTCTCTGTGAGAATCATCAAGTCTAGCAGGCAGATTTTATCTGAGAAATGAAGACTATTTTTTCTATGTATGCATGCTAGGTGTAGAAAATAATCACATGCAACCTCATGGGTCAAGATATTGAATATATAAGTTGACTGACTCATCAAATGCTATGTTTTCACTCTCGTTAGAATGGATTTCTGTGAGGTTTCCTTGAAGGGGTGTTTGTAACTCAGAATTGAAGTATTAGGAGTGATGTCTTTGGGTGTAACAGCAAGTAGAGAAGGGTAACAAGCACAAAGAATTGTTAAGCATTAGTGGAGAGTTGCACTACTCACATATACTCACTGTGTGAGTATATGCTGCACTAGAGGCACTGGTCTATGGACAAACAATTAGTTTGGAAAAGGCCTCAAATCAGCCTGCAGAGCTTCCAAAAACTTATGCACAGGAAGTATGTGATCCCTGGAAAAGAAGATGAAAAAAAAAAATAATGCATTCAAAAATAAAAGGGTGCCTGCACGGTCAGTGCTAGCACCCCTGATATTTTTTTTGGTTTGATTTTGTTTTGTTTTTTGGTCTTCAGAGAAGCAGCACTAAACCGCCACCATGAGTACGGACGCGGAGATGGCCATTTATGGCAAGGCCGCCATTTACCTCCGCAAGCCAGAGAAGGAGAGGATTGAGGCTCAAAACAGGCCTTTTGATGCTAAGACTGCTTGCTTTGTGGCCGATGCCAAGGAGCTGTACGTCAAAGGCACAATCCTCAGCAAGGAGGGTGGCAAAGTCACCGTCAAGATCACTGAGTCCCAAGAGGTATTAGCTACAGCCATGCAGAATTAAAAGTGCTGATGTTGAAATTTAACTAAATTGTGCCTGAGTTATTACTATGATTTTAATTTTCCAGACTGTAACAGTCAAGGAGGACGATGTGACTCCAATGAACCCTCCCAAGTATGACAAGATTGAGGACATGGCCATGATGACCCACCTCAATGAAGCCTCTGTGCTGTATAACCTCAAAGAGCGTTACGCAGCATGGATGATCTATGTAAGAAATGTTTAAACAACTGGATAAATGGTGTTAAACATTCATAATATATTGATGACAGCCGTCTTAGTTTAACTCTTCCTGTTTCAGACCTACTCTGGCCTGTTCTGTGCCACTGTGAACCCCTACAAGTGGCTCCCAGTGTACGATGCTGAGGTTGTGTCTGCCTACAGAGGCAAGAAACGTATGGAGGCCCCACCCCACATCTTCTCTGTCTCTGACAATGCCTACCAGAACATGCTCACAGGTATGGGCTTATCTTAGATAAATATTTTTAACTTAAAACTATACTGATAGTTGGCCTAAAATATATCTTGAATACCTTCTGCAGATAGAGAGAACCAGTCCGTCCTGATCACGTGAGTAATGTCTTGTGCCTCTATTTGTTGAATGTGTTTTCTTATTTCAACATCGCACTTTAGATTTGTGTTTTTTCAATATTTGATGCTTAACTCCACAGTGGAGAATCTGGTGCTGGAAAGACTGTGAACACCAAACGTGTCATCCAGTACTTTGCAACAATTGCTGTGACTGGAGATAAAAAGAAGGAGAGTTCCTCCAAAATGCAGGTGGGAACTGCGTTGCAAACCATGTAGTGAGAAACAAGACAGGATAATAAATATGATAAATTGATGTGATAACAACACTGCGCCTCACAGGGTTCTCTGGAGGATCAAATCATTGCTGCTAACCCTCTGCTGGAGGCCTATGGTAATGCCAAGACTGTGAGAAATGACAACTCCTCCCGTTTTGTAAGTCTAATACTAAGCATAATAAAAGTTCCAATTTGACAGTCTATGTTGTATGCAACCGAGGGAACTTAACTGAAAAGGTTATCTCTTACAGGGTAAATTCATCAGAATCCACTTTGGCAGCTCTGGAAAACTTTCTAGTGCTGATATTGAAACTTGTAAGTAAAACATAGCGTGGCATGCCCTTATGGATCAAAACAAAAAACAGTGTGATTTATTTATTTATTTATTTATTTTAAACAACTCTTTTCATATTTATTTCAGATCTGCTAGAGAAGTCTAGAGTGACATTCCAGCTTCCAGATGAGAGAGGCTACCATATCTTCTATCAGATGATGACCAACCACAAGCCTGAGCTGATTGGTACATCACAGAAATTATAAGTAATCCTATGATACTCAGATTAAAGAAATGGATTTCTTACTGTAAATGTGTCTCTCAACAGAAATGACGCTCATCACCACCAACCCCTACGATTTCCCCATGATCAGCCAGGGTCAGATCACAGTGGCCAGTATTAATGATGTGGAAGAGTTGATTGCCACTGATGTAAGCAATTAAACATGATCAGAAGACATAAGTATATCTATCACTCGTTACAGTGTCTCACCATACCATAATCCTCTCTAGACTGCCATTGATATCCTGGGCTTCAACGCTGAGGAGAAAATGAGCATCTACAAAATGACTGGTGCTGTGATCCACCATGGCAACATGAAGTTCAAGCAGAAGCAGCGTGAGGAGCAGGCTGAACCTGATGGCACAGAGGGTAAGTAAATATGCTTGTAATATAAATGCTCTAAAAAAATATTTATAAAACCATATAAACCATATAAACCATGGTCAAGATTATTACGTTATGCATGTGGTGTTTTAGTGTTTTGTAAGATATGAAATGTGGCATACTGTAATTCCATACATAATTCCTGCAGTGGCTGACAAAGTCAGCTACCTTCTGGGCCTGAACTCTGCTGACATGCTGAAGGCTCTCTGCTATCCAAGAGTTAAGGTCGGCAATGAGTTTGTGACAAAGGGCCAGACTGTGCCACAGGTAAGTGACTACGGTGTGAAATTCTCTATGAAATGTGTCAGTATCAGTCAGAGAGAATTATTGATGCAACTGTCTGCTTGTCTTCCCGTAGGTCTCCAACTCAGTCATGGCTTTGGCTAAGTCTATCTATGAGAGAATGTTCTTGTGGATGGTCATTCGTATCAACCAGATGTTGGATACCAAGCAGCAGAGAAACTTCTTCATTGGTGTGCTGGACATTGCTGGTTTTGAGATCTTTGATGTGAGTACTGTACTTGAGGTTGATGTAAGATTTACAATTTCTTCTTCTCATTAGACCTACACATGACATGTATCCTACATCTATTTTCAACAGTTCAACAGTATGGAGCAGCTGTGCATCAACTTTACCAATGAGAAACTGCAACAGTTCTTCAATCACCACATGTTTGTGCTTGAACAAGAAGAGTACAAGAAGGAAGGCATTGACTGGGAGTTCATTGACTTTGGTATGGACTTGGCCGCCTGCATTGAGCTTATTGAGAAGGTAAGTGAAACATACAATGATAAAGTGTCACTTAAGAATCAAAAGGAAACCCTCATTGATTTGCTGTTGTTTAAAATCTTTCCTCTCCATAGCCCATGGGCATCTTCTCCATCCTTGAAGAGGAGTGCATGTTCCCCAAGGCCTCAGACACTTCCTTCAAGAACAAGCTGTATGATCAGCATCTTGGAAAGTGCGCTGCCTTCCAGAAGCCCAAGCCAGGCAAGGGCAAGGCTGAGGCTCACTTTTCCTTGGTTCACTATGCTGGCACAGTGGATTACAACATCTGCGGCTGGCTGGACAAGAACAAGGATCCACTGAACGAGTCTGTTGTGCAGCTGTACCAGAAGTCCTCAGTGAAACTGCTGGGTCTTCTGTATGCCAATGTTGGTGGTGGAGAAGGTAGTGATCAACAAAGTCCTTTAGTATTACTCTTATTGTTGTGTACTTACTGTTGAAAAGGTTAAAAAAAAAAACTCAGAGGAAGATAAACTTTTTACTCTTTCAGCTGATACTGCTGCCAAAGGAGGCAAGGGAGGCAAGAAGAAGGGAGGTTCCATGCAGACTGTGTCCTCTCAGTTCAGAGTAAGATACTTGACTTTAATTCACTGATCTAAAACATATATACATATAGGTTCATGTAATTTGTGTGATATTGGTGTTAAAATACGCTGATTATTTGCATAATCTTTTAGGAGAACTTGGGCAAGCTGATGACCAACTTGAGGAGCACTCACCCTCACTTTGTGCGCTGTCTGATTCCCAATGAGTCCAAGATTCCAGGTGAGATATTTGTTTAATATAAAATAATATAATACATGATTTATGAATGTGTATTGAATAGCAAATTAATAGCAAAAACTAAATTGATTGTCTTTTGTACAGGTGTTATGGACAACCACCTGGTTATCCACCAGCTCAGGTGTAACGGTGTGCTGGAAGGTATCAGAATCTGCAGAAAGGGTTTCCCAAGCAGAATCCTGTATGGTGACTTCAAGCAAAGGTATTGTGTTGCATGAAAAAATGGCATCACATTGTAAGTGATTCTTTAAAACACACTATAATACTATTATGCTAGAATACTAAAATGGCCAAATGTGCAGGTACAAAGTACTGAATGCCAGCGTCATCCCAGAGGGACAGTTCATTGACAACAAGAAGGCTTCTGAGAAGCTCTTGGGCTCAATTGATGTGGACCACACTCAGTACAAATTTGGACACACTAAAGTAAGTATATATAAGTACTGGAAAACAGTTCTTGTGCAGCTAAATTATAAAGTATATTTCCATTTGTGGAATTATTCACTTCAACTATGTTAATCCTGTTTGTCAGGTGTTCTTCAAAGCTGGCCTGCTGGGTACTCTTGAAGAGATGAGAGATGAGAAACTGGCAGCCCTGGTGACCATGACTCAGGCTATGTGCCGTGGATACCTCATGAGGAAGGAGTTTGTAGTCATGACGGCACAGAGGTAAGTATATTTGTTTTGTAGAAATAAAACAATAATAGCTATAACTCTCAATATACATTTAATAAATTTGCCT